>APFE031027364.1:0-14551 GCA_000404065.3 Pinus taeda | reverse complement strand
CCTTAGAACCAATTGTAGATGATTGTGCACCTTGTAGAGGGCTAGTATCTAGGCCAAATTAACTAAATGGAAATCTTAAATCAATCCCTAGTCTCCATTAGAATATACTAAAATAGCTATAAGGATAAATGTAATTAACTATTATTTGACCAATTTGGCTTTTGAAAGAGACATAGTGCAATGAATTGAATAGGTTAGCAAGTAATATGAAACTCTAGTATTAAATACAACTCAACATAATATAGAAAACCCTAAAAAAAAGGAGTTTGTTTCTATAGGAACAACTTTAGAAAATTCCCGACAATGATTATCAAAATGATAGTGTTCTAGCCAGCGATAAACATGCTAAAGTATTAAATTTTCACCACATAACCAACAACATTAACGTAGCCAAAAAACAGTGCACGTACATAAGCTTCAAAATCCTCAGGAGACATGGCAACCACTTAGATAGCTTGTCCCTAGCACCCACTATTGTTTTGGATCTCTTAGGCCATAGTCACTCTCATGCTATGGGAAAGGGAACAACCAACACCCTAAATTATCTCTCACAGGCTTGCATGCCAGCGATAAGAGACCAAAATTCGCAGCTTTGTGTGAGCAACCCTGGAATTTAAGCCACTTTTTTGGAACGATAGCCTAGGTTACTACCTGGAATGGAGTGACAGCTTAAGATCAATAAAAGTATAGGGAACCAATGGTGCAAAAGAAATAAGATGAACAAGACCATAACTAGACCCCTACTAGCCATGACAAGCATTTCGTCAAATATATCATCGACATGTAACCTACATGTGTAAACAACATAATTAAGTGTACGAATGTCATACTAATCCAAGAATTGTTGTGAAGCATTTCTACCTCATGTCAATTTTCGCCTCTATTAGGTCATAGAAACATTATCCATTCATATACAAGTAAAAACATGCTGAGAGCTATACATAGCTACTGAAATAAAATATACATATAACCAACATAATAGCAACAAAAATAACATGGACATATCAACCATCAAAATACACATATACATCAATACATTTACACATAGGAAGTGTGGGGAGAACAGTGTGGAAGTCTAAAAGATTATTGTTATGAAAGGATTATAGGGTTGGCTGGCTAGTGGAGTCCATCCAAGGCTTGAATGCTTAGATTCTAAAATTTTGACCAAGTGTGGTTATGATTAAATGGTCATTAAAAGATCAATTTGAACTTATTAGTGTTCTAGAACTATTCTAGGTGTGAAGGAGGCTTAGGGGGAGATGTAGTGATATGGTTGGTCTCATAGATTAGGAGGAGCATTGCTTTCCTAGTGATTTTGTGGTTCACCAAATAATCAAACATTATAGGAAGTGTGGGGAGAACAGTGTGGAAGTCTAAAAGATTATTGTTATGAAAGGATTATTGGGTTGGTTGGCTAGTGGAGTCCATCCAAGGCTTGAATGCTTAGATTTTGAAATTTTGACCAAGTTTGGTTATGATTAAATGGTCATTAAAAGATCAATTTGAACTTATTAGTGTTTTAGAACTATTCTAGGTGTGAAGGAGGCTCAATGGGAGATGTAGTGATATGGTTGCTCTAATAGGTTAGGAGGAGCATTGCTTTCCTAGTGATTTTGTGGTTCACCAAATAATCAAACATGAAAAAAGAAAAAATATGAGGACTACTTAATTCCACTTCCTGTATTGACTTATCAATAGGTATGTAGTTAGTTAATGAGTATCGATGATATTATTTGGTAAAGAGAGTGGGACTGTTTGTTTCTATTTTCTTAGAAAAAGGAATGCAGGGATTGTTATTGTCTTTATATAACATTGATGGTAATGAAAGTAAATAGTTTGCTTATTTATTTCCTCTTTAGTAAGGGCCCAGGGTTAGTTCCTAGGCCAATTCAACCGACTTGACAACCTAGGTTTAGTCCCTAGTTCCTCATAAAGTAAACAAGAATGAGATATAATTTGTGGAATTTAAAACTAAAACTATGCCCTTAGAACCAATTGTAGATGATTGTGCATCTTGTAGAGGGCTAGTATCTAGGCCAAATTAACTAAATAGAAATCTAAAATCAATCCCTAGTCTCCATTAGAATATACTAAAATAGCTATAAGGATAAATGTAATTAACTATTATTTGACCAATTTGGCTTTTGAAAGAGACATAGTGCAATGAATTGAATAGGTTAGCAAATAATGAGACATGAAAAAAGAAAAAATATGAGGACTACTTAATTCCACTTCCTGTATTGACTTATCAATAGGTATGTAGTTAATTAATGAGTATCGATGATATTATTTGGTAAAGAGATTGGTACTGTTTATTTTTATTTTCTTAGAAAAAGAAATGCAGGGATTGTTATTGTCTTTATATAACATTGATGGTAATGAAAGTAAATAGTTTGCTTCTTTATTTCCTCTTTAGTAAGGGCCCAGGGTTAGTTCCTAGGCCAATTCAACCGACTTGACAACCTAGGTTTAGTCCCTAGTTCCTCATAAAGTAAACAAGAATGAGATATAATTTGTGGAATTTAAAACTAAAACTATGCCCTTAGAACCAATTGTAGATGATTGTGCATCTTGTAGAGGGCTAGTATCTAGGCCAAATTAACTAAATAGAAATCTAAAATCAATCCCTAGTCTCCATTAGAATATACTAAAATAGCTATAAGGATAAATGTAATTAACTATTATTTGACCAATTTGGCTTTTGAAAGAGACATAGTGCAATGAATTGAATAGGTTAGCAAGTAATATGAGACTCTAGTATTAAATACAACTCAACATAATATAGAAAACCCTAAAAAAAAGTAGTTTGTTTCTATATGAACAACTTTAGAAAATCCCCGATAGTGATTATCAAAATCATAGTGTTCTAGCCAGCGATAAACATGCTAAAGTATTAAATTTTCACCACATAACCAACAACATTAACGTAACCAAAAAACAATGCACGCACATAAGCTTCAAAATCCTCAGGAGACATGGCAACCACTTAGATAGCTTGTCCCTAGCACCCACTATTGTTATGGATCTCTTAGGCCATAGTCACTCTCATGCTATGGGAAAGGGAACAGCCAACAACCTAAATTATCTCTCATAGGCTTGCATGCCAGCGATAAGAGAACAAAATTCGCAGTTTTGTGTGAGCAACCCTGGAATTTAAGCCACTTTTTTGGAACCATAGCCTAGGTTAGTGCCTAGAATGGAGCGACAGCTTAAGATCAGTAAAATTATAGGGAACCAATGGTGCAAAAGAAATAAGATGAACAAGACCATAACTAGACCCCTGCTAGCCATGACAAGCATTTCGTCAAATATATCATCGACATGTAACCTACAGGTGTAAACAACATAATTAAGTGTACGAATTTCATACTAATCTAAGAATTGTTGTGAAGCATTGCTACCTCATGTCAATTTTCGGCTCTATTAGGTCATAGAAACATTATCCATTCATATACAAGTAAAAACATGCTGAGCGATATACATAGCTACTGAAATACAATATACATATAACCAACATAATAGGAACAAAAATAACATGGACATATCAACCTTAAAAATACACATATATATCAATACATTTACAAATAGGAAGTGTGGGGAGAACAGTGTGGAGGTCTAAAAAGATTATTGTTATGAAAGGATTATAGCATTGGTTGGCTAGTTGGTTGATCCAAGTCTTGCATGCTTAGCCTTTGCCATTTTCCAAGTGTGGTTATGATTAAATGGTCAAAAAGACAATTTAACTTGTATGTTCTTGGAGTTCTCGGCGTACAGCTTCGGGGATTTGAGTGCATGGTTGTCTCTTAGGTTTTGATGATCATTGCTTTCCAGTGATTTGTGGTACCTAAAATAAGATATAGACTTGTGGGTTTATCAGTGTGGAATTCTAGGATTATTCTTCTGAATGGAGATAAAATCCACCTCTTGGCTTGACTGTATATCTTGCCATTCAATGACAAGGATACCTAAGCACACCGAGGCACACAATTTGACTTTACTACAACCCAGATTTCAGTTCAGGAGTTACTAGGCTAGTGGCTTCATGATCTTTAGTTCAGTTCAGAGATCACTAGATCATGTCTTTGTAAATTGAGAGATCTACCCCACTCATCTTCGAATCTAATCAAGCCATTCCATATAAACAAAATGAGGGAAGCCATCTCATCAAAGCTATCAAGAAATGGAAAGGTTAGGTTGAAAATACTATTGCACTTGGAAAAAGCCATGTGATTGTAGAAAATAAACACATGCAATCTGATGCATGTCAAATCTAGTAGGGAAAATAAACGTGCAAGTCGATACCTGCAATGAAGCATGTTGTAGTGGCTTTATCTTGCCTTTCCCTCCTTAATCTTTGATCCATGTTGCCTTCTTTTACTTTGTTTCTCCAATGCCAAATTTCTCCAAGAAAACTCTAAGTGTCTAAGAGTATGTGAGAGAGAGAGAATAATGAGAGAGCTCCAATGCTGAACTGACCAATCCTTCCCCATCATTCCTTAGAAGGCTTTTTATTAATGAGGCCTTTATTTTCTTCATTTTCTGTTATTTCCTTTAATTTCCTCCTCACATGAAACCTATGACCTTCCACCTTCCTTTTCTCCTAATTTCCTTTATTTTCATAAATAATTGTGCCAAAATTCCATTTTTCCTGTCCAAATCCTTAGCCATTACCTTTGAAATTTTTTAGCCATAATAACAGTGAAACCCCAGAATGTCTTTGTCAACTTAAATAGGAAATACGTGTCTCTTCAACCATGGATATACTATATATTTTTCATAAAGTTTTACTAGATACTCAATTGAAGAGAAGTAATGTTGTGGAGGAGTTATCACTATGTTCAAATTGCAATTGGAGGCACTGACGCGTAGACGGAGGCTAATGGGAGGATAATTTTTCAAATGGAAGCCATCTAGCTATTATGAGAGCTTGACACAAGAGATGTTTCAAAAGGGGGTTGTGGGCGGGGGGGGGGGGTGGGGGGGGGGGGGGGGGGGGGGGGGGGGGGGGGGGGGGGGGGGGGGGAATGTATGCACTAGTAAGTTTGTAAATATTGGTTTACTACAATTAAAATATATTGTTTTACTTTGTTGTCCATCCAAAAGGGGAAAATAATATTTTTCATAGGAATACATTTTTATTTACTAATTTCGTAATGTTTATGTCATGAGCATGAAATCATAAATGTGAAAAAATGCTAGAGAGGCTCACACGTAGGTAGTTGAATAGTTATGGGGAAGGAAGTTAACTACCGAAGTTCTTCATTGGAAATAAAATTTCCAAAAAGAAATCCAAGAGGGTAATGATGAACATGAGGAAGGAAGGGAGGGATGAAGATTTTGGAAGTTTGAAAGATTATTATTCCTAAAGGATTTTAGATTTGGTTGTCCAGTGGAATCCATAGGACACTTGACTGCTTAGATTGTGAAATTTTAACCAAGGCTAGTTGGCACATTGTCATTGAAAGATAAATTTGTACCCATCACTATTCTAGAACTATTCTAGGTTTGAAACAAGCTTGGGGAGGGACACAATGATAAGACTAGTCTTGTTGGCTGGGAGGAACATTACTTTCCTAGTGATTTTGCAGACACCAAATAATCGAACATGAATAGAGAAAACATATAAGTATTGTTTGCTTCTAACTCTTCTATTGAGTACTGAACATGTCTGTTTGTTAATTGATGGGCATCAATGATTGTATTTGGTCAAGGGACCGCAACTATTTGGTTTTATTTTGTGAAAGAAAAAGAATGCAATGATTATGATTGAATTTATATAACATTGGTGGTAATGAAATTAAAGGGTTCGTTTCCTTATTTTATCTTTATCAAGAGCCTAGGGTTAGTTCCCATGCCAAGTAAACTCATTCAACATCTCAGGTAAAATCCCTATTTCCTTAGAAAGTAAACATGAATAAGTTATAATATGTGGAATTTAAAACAAAAATTTTGTTCTGATAATCAATCATAAAGGACTATCAATCTTGTATAGGGTTAGTACTTGGGTGAAATTAACTAAGTAGAAATCTAAAAACAATCCCTAGTGCCAATCAAAATATACTAAAATAGCTAGAGATATAAAAGTACTTAAATATTGTGTGATCATTTTGGCTTTTGAAACAGATAGAGTACAACTTGGCCTTCGGAGGGGCTACCACGTCAAATATAGAGTATCTCATGATAGAGAATAGACAAATGGAAAAGAACTTATAGGATGCAAGGAAAAAATTTGAGTAGCTCCAAGCAGAGGTACAAAAAGAAGCTCCCTCACTAGTATATCTGGAAGAACTTAAGGTAGCCATACTTCATGAAGTATCAACATTGGGAGAAACCATGTGGAGGATTTATGACGAGGTAGACACCATGCACAAAGTAGTTGGCCACGTGCACGACATGCAACTAAAGTACAGGGATAATGCTAAATCCTTTAAGTTTGTCCATCTAACCATAAATGTCATGCATTAGCAATCAATGCAATATAAAGTGCCACCATTCAAATTGGCAAGGAAATCAAGGCAATGGGGAGAGTAGGAGAAAGCACAAGTTCGGATGACTATCCATAGTGACAAACAAATCGCCTCATTAATCACCAACATCTAGGCTTCATATGCATGATTATACAATAGTGTGGATTTCATGGTTAAATCACATAAGATCTGTTGAGTCTCCTAACCCACAAAATCCACACATAGGAATCAAGTTAGGAAGGAGGTTGAAGAATACATAGACTAGCTAAGGGATATATCCACCAAGGAATACTTGAAGGTGAACAGGAACAACATGAAGAATTACATTCTTGGGCCTATCCAGATAACTAGTGTGTTTCTCCTCTTGAAGAAGGAAATTCAAATCAGTTCCAAATGAGTCTACTAAGATGGAATGGAGGATAGAGTCAACTTCCATCCTAATCCCATAGCATAGTTTGTGGAAGTCATCACATAATACAAGTCTTGGCACCACTATGTGATTGAGGAGCTACAAGTTGAGGCGGTTGAGACCAAACTCAATCTTAGCTTGTTTGTCAAGTGATTATAATATTTTTTTTAATTAATTGTAAGTGAAATTCCAAGTGTCAATTGTGGAATGTGAAGAGTGATTTTGAAATGAATTCCAAAGCTCATGGTTGAAGGAAGTCAAAGAGTCATGATGGAGACCAAATAGTCACAAAGGGATATGAATAATCACCCCTTTTATTATAAATATACCCTCATTAGTCATGTAAATGGATTTTGTTTGGGCTTTTGACTTAGGAGCAGAAGCTTGGGATTCCTTGGCTTTTCTTTATTATAGAGAGAGTATATTCCTTCGGTGGAGAAGGTGTCAAATTCATGTTTGACTATTGGGACTAGTGGTTCGTAAATTGTATTTGTATGCTTGAGGCTTTCACGTTAATAGAATCTAAGGACCAACACATTTTCATGCATATGTTGTAAATATAGTAGGGATATTCCTCTTATGTTTGTAATACATGTTATTTCTTTTATGCTAATTCTTATGAACTATTTCACTTGGATTAGTATGAATCTTGTTGAATGTGTGTTCTTGTATATTTCTATCATGGTTAACTTGTGAATAGTTTTGCGGGCTAACTTGTGATGTCTTTTATGACTCGTGTGTTCGTTTCAAGTTGGATACTATTATGGGCTTCTAAGAGGCTAACTCACTTTCCCTTCATCATGTTTGAACCTTTCATGGAATCCACTTGAACCTCCACAAAGTCACACACTTGTTTCACTAGAGTCAAAAATACTTCATTCTACGCATTATCGCAGCCAAAGAAAAACACAAAAACCATCCATTTTGATAACCATGGCATATTTCGGATGGGGATCCTACTCCAAATGGTGTAAGATCTGATGAGGATTTCATATTGGCGAGACCAACTAAATGTTCGCGATTTCAAAGCCATCAACGTTTTTGGTGCTAGGAGGGCCAGGTGACAAGGTGAGCCCATGAAGACTATTGTGAACTTTCCTTATCTTTAAATGCTTTCTTCCCATATCCTAACCCCAATATGTTTTTCCAGAACTACAAATATAAAAGTTCTAAAGGGAATAATTAAGGACTCGTCAAAGATGAAGTACAATGGCAAGGGTGGAAAAACCATTCTTGAGCACACTACTTGCTTTCTTGAATTTTTGGCTCATCATGATATTCATTGTGAGGATACTACTTGTAGGTTGTTTATTCTTATCTTCCAGGCACATGTTAAGGAATGGTGTTACACATTTTCAACAACTTCTATTCACTCTTTCAAACTTCTTGTCAACAAGCTTTACCATGCGTTTGACATGTATTATTGCAAATCTATTTATAGGAAAATCATGCATCTAAAAATACCACCTGATGAATCTCATAACAATTTTCATGATAGTTTCATACATTTTTGTTACGAATTTTAGGAAGATGATATTGATTGGAATTTCATGACGGATATGTTCTAGTTTCTTTTTCATATTTTGATGTATCCAGAAGAATATGAATGTTTAAAAAGTCTTCCAATGTATATTGGTTATAGAGCTCTGAAATTTGCAACCAAGAAGGTTGTTGTTCCAAGTGAATCTTCGTATTCATCGCATCAAACAACTCCACTTACATAAAATGAGGTTTGGGAACTTGAGATTCCATTCTTTGATCTACCATCATCTTCTCCCAACCCACATTTTCAAAAATCAAATGCAAATTTGGCCTGTGAATATGATGCTTCAATTGATGTTCTTTCTCCTTGTCCTCGATCTATTGGTTCCATTGGTCCCCCCAACTATGAGTTGTTATATCCATCAGTTTTAATCGTTTCTTCTGATGTTTGTGAGGATCAAATTCAGGACGGAGTTAGTGTTTACCAACAAACTTGAGATATCATTTACAATGATTATGTGGGATTTTATTTCTGAATAAAAACCTTTGATCCAAGTTGACATTTCTCCTTCTTGCCCTCTCCCTCATTATCCTAGCATCTTACATGATTTTGTTTCACCTTTTGTATCTTTCAAAGAATCAGTTTTTGACAATGTTAATTTTGATCATACTCATGATTCATGGGATTTCAATTTTACATATAAATATGGAGAAGAAAAATCTCTTCTTGATATTTCCCATTCATCATTTGATCATTGTGAGAAAGTAGAGAGTAAAATGTCTTCTTTTCAATATCCCCCTCTCCATGATTCATCAAATCATGAGGATCCTTTTCTTCTTGACAATGGAATTTTTTATCATGTGTGTCATGATCTATTTATCAACTCCTCTTATCACGACTCTGCATTTTATACTATCGATTTTTCTTAGCCACCATTTTTTGATGATCTATCTTCTGATGTCTTGGAATTTCATCATGCTATTGAGACACTTCATCCTGCATTGATGGTTATGCCAGGTTCTTACAATCTTGATTCTAGTTCCAATCATGACCACAATAGTAGTTTATCTCTCAAGAGTCCTCATACAATAATCACACATTTTGAAAATCAGTCTATTTCATATCCTCGATGTATTTTGCATGATCCTATCACCCAATCATTGGAGGAGTCATATAGGAAATATAAACTGTAGTATTGAATGCTCATTTTTCAATTCCCGGTGAGGTTAAAACCCAATGTCACATTTTTAAAAACTCCATTTCTTAATCTTGGCTAAGACTATCCGTAAATCAAAATTCAAAACTATATAACTTTGAATAACACAACTAACCTCTCATATTTTCTAGATACAAATAAAAAAATAATATTTCAAATATTGGATGAAAGAAAATCATCAACTGCATTATTCCATATATCTAAGAGTAGAACATTCCAAGAAATCCATACAAACATAACAAAATTAGCATGTATATCAATAATTCTATTCTCATAAGAAGTTGTTATATTTAACTAAGTTAATTTGACTTAGTTGACTCAGTAAATTCGAGTTGGAAGTCTATCTAGAGTCATGTAGAGTGATTCCTAAATTTTAGGGCTCTAAAATGACTTTTTTGAGTTGTAATTAATTAACTTAGTTTAACTAAGTTGTAGTTAGTTAACATAATTCAAACATTTGGAGCAACTAATATGAGATGTAGCAGTGGGGAGCAACTTTAGTGCAACTTCACTACTCCACTAGTTAACTAAAGATTCACTCATAAATAAATCATCCACGCTTGTTCAGAGGAAGACTCAGTTGAGATTAGGGTTGAGGGACAATGTACTATCAGTTGTATAATTTTTTGACTTATAGAGATTATGCATGCAACCATTAGAAGGCCTATGATGGATTGCACAGTTATGGTGAGGGATTTTCCCAATTAAATATGGGCTAATTTCCCGAGGGACTATGCAACGAAGTAGAGGCTTGTAAGGCAACAAGTTTAGCTAACTATTGGCTTCAGTTGGTTTGTGAAGTAATGAAATAGATTGTACCAGTGTTGAGATTGTTCAGGTTGAAAAATGATTGTATTTTCTCCTCAGATCTTCTAGTTAATTCAATATAGGTAGTCAAGGTTTTGAGGAGTTGTTTTCCCCAAAAAAATATTGTGTTATGTGCCATTGAAATTATTCATTTTCTGCATTGTGATTTCTTCGATCAATTTTTTTTTTCTGTTGATGAGTAGAGTAGATTCATGCCTTTTTTTTTCCAGCATATCACATAAACATTTTGAATCTATAGTAAAAATATAAAAATATAGCTCTTCTTGTAAATAAAAAAGAAATTTAAGTTTTCTTGGGAAGAATAAATTTTCTCAAGTTATTTATTCCCAATGATGCAAAAATTGTTAAAGAAATCACTGATATGCAAAAGAAGGATGCAAGTGTGAAATGGAATCCAACAACCATGGAATCATTTTTCAGAAAAAAATTACTTTGGAGAGCCATTTGGGGTTCAAAAATTCTGTGTTCTGAAGGAAAATTTCTATTTAATGTTTTTATCATTTCCTGGAGACTAAATAAGATTTCTTGGTGATTCCAAGCATTCTTTCGAATTTGGTTTGTGTTCTTTCCTATTTTAAGTCATTTATTTTGCATTCTTATTTGTAAAAGAGTAATGAAGCTGTTGGTTGTTTTCTATAATACAAATTTACTAGACTGACAGTACCTATAATATTTAAATTAAATAACCTTAAAATGTAGTCCTCTTTTCCATAATTTCATTTTTTTGTCTTTCATATATTCTGCTAAGGTTTAAGGAAAAATATGTTGCAGTAGCAACCCTCTATTCTAAACCTTCTATCATTTCTTTCCATCACCCTGGTAGAACTTTAAATCATTTTCCTTCTCAGTGAGGCCATCTTGAAAGGTATTTTTATCCTAAGAAGGTTCCCTGAATATTACCTATGAAGTAGACTTTTATACTATTATAATGGGAAAACAAATCATATTTATTATATTTTTGTACGGATGTCATAATTAGTGACCTATGTTGAGATAGACGTTATCTCTAGGGTTATGAGAAGGTCCACCATTCATGTTTTACAATTGTTGCGTCAACTTCTTGTTTTTATCCATTATTGGTTGTCGTTTTAGCGACTCCCTATACATGTTTATTTTTTTTTTCATTTTCATTTTGATCTTCTACACATTATTTTGACTGATATATATTTCCCTTAGTTAGATATGCACTCTTATTTCGACCATCAATCATATCTGCCACTTTGACATCCTATTAAGGTAGATCTGCCCCTTACTTGGCCAACAATTTCTATGATCAACAAGGAATTGCACAAATCCAAGGATCAAGCATCATGTTTTCTCTTTGATACTACACAATGTTGAGTCTCTAGCTTGCCCAACTATACATTTTGCAGTTTCAGGGCTCAAGCCTCATTCTTGGCCATTGAGACTGCACAATGTGTAGTGTCTCCCTTAGTCTTCCCAAGTCGAGACTATGTAATGCGCAATCTCGAGCCTCTCTCTTGGCTACTAACACTCTAAAATGCATAGCTTATGAGCCCAGTCTATTTCCTTAACCTAGGAATAGTGTAGTTTTCCCTCTCAATATTGTGGTTGTTGCCTGGATCTTTCTTTGTGAGTCATTTTTCTTAAGTTAATTTATGTTCACCATGAGTGAATTTTTCTACTACAAGTAGTATATTTCTTTAGCACCTCCCTTGATCAGTTACTATCAATATGGCTACCATGAGATTTGTCTCAAAGGACACTAGGGGAGGCAATTGAGAGTACTCGAATGAATTTCCCATTTTTCTTAGATTCTCAAGTGTTTATCGAAAAGGAGTCATACGTTACACGATAGAAGGTGAATGAGGTGTTTTCAGCAACAAGATTCAAAGAAGATCTAGAAGACCCGTATGTGTACATGAATGTCCAAAGGTTAAAAGTACACAAGATTGCATGCAAGTACATGGTTTTTCCCCGTGTAGACATTGTCAGCTAGATACTTTCCCACACAAATAATAAGACCACGATTATAAAAAATGAAAATGGACAAAGGTTTTCATATTTTATGGAACATTATTTTTAGATTAGGTATCATTTGTCACTACCATAGATTTACATGAATTCCCATTTCTATGCGGTCACCAACTACTTGATCACAAAGGATATCATCAAGAGTTGGGTGGAAGATCCTTCCAAATTCTACCAAAGAACCAACCAAACTACCAAGATGAAATATATCAGGGAGGGTTATAAATACTTGATAATCTTACATTCTTGGATCTATGGCGAAAGCAGTACCGAGACCTTTTGAGAAGGTTAGGCATTCTTGCTCAATCAGGTTGTGAATGAAGGAAAACCATTCAACTGTTCAAATTTTTTGGCTCAACAATTGAGGACCCATGTAAGTAATGCTATAAAACCTCCCAAGGGTAGGAAAGCCAAGCTCTACATTCTACCTACTTGTTGTATGCAATGTATTCTTATAACCATTTCCTTGGCATAAGTTAGACCTTCTCACCAAAAAATCTATTGTGCACATTTGCTGCAAGATTCTTTTGGAGTGCAATTATAAAAAAGTAATGGAAAAGTTGAATGATAACTTCCTCACTCCATTATATAGGTTTTTATTTGAGGAAGACCCACGTTACATGTCCCATGGGGCTATGGAAGTAGTGTTAGAATTAGAACATTGGTTTTCCTCACTAGATGTCACTTTCCTTAGAGTGTTTGCAGGTTAGAAGTCTCCACATCTTCTGCTGAGGTATTTCACTGCAATTTTTTTCATGCAAGAAGCCTATTATCGGCTCCCCACATGGTTATCAGGATTTTTTCATAAGAAGAAGAAGGAAACTTGGCCTCCTCTTCCTTTGTATATTGGATTGTATGAGATCAAGAATCTGAAGGTTCCAAACACCAGAGGCAAGGAGATAGAGGAATTCACATTCTGTGCTTTGGAATTTAATTCATAAGATCCCAGCAATGTTTGCAAAGAACACTATGCGAAGATTCATTTCCAATGGCCAAGCATGAAATTTTCCAGGCCCAAGGAGGAGGGCATGGAGAATTGTTACAATTCCTCCAAGTCACATGAACCAACCATCTTCATAGAAACATGATAGGTTTCTCCTTAGAAGGAGGTCACTCCTGAGGCAAAACTAGCTAAATGGTGAAATTGAGTGCATGAGAAAACTAAGGGAAAAGTTTCACATAGTCTAGTGGAAGAGCAAAGCTACCAAATGAAAGAAAATACAATCATTTTGAAAGTGGACATGACAATAGAAGAGAGAAGGAAACAAAGGAAACAGGAAGAAGCAATGAAGTAGAGGGAAGAATAAGAGTATAACATATTAGAAGAATAAATGAAAAAAAAAGAGGAAGAAGAAAGGTAGAAACAGGAAGATGAAGAAAGGTGAAGAATAGAACAAGAAGAAGCAACAATGAAACATGTATAATATAAAGAGTAGATATGGCTACTAGAAGAGTAGAGAAAATACATGAAAAAGAAGGAACTTGCTTAGGAAATTGAAGAATTGATTTTGATTCAAGACATGGAGGTGTAATTGGAGCCAATAAACCAAGATATTGATCTCATAATGAGCACATAGTAGCTCACCATTTAGTCTCCCTCTCCTCTAACTGTAGAGCAATCTCCAAGAAAAGAAGAGGAAATTGTTCATCTTGATGAAAACCGAGTCATGGATATGTAAAATCTAACTATGATGAGCTTCAGAAAAGGTTTGTACAAGCAAGAAGGAAACATTTTCTAGATGATATTACATCTCCTGCATTCATTAAAGAAAGTGTGATTATAATGAATACCATGCAAAATCCAGAATTCATTGTTGCATCCAACTTGGCCTTCGTATCTGCTACAAAGTATCTCATGAATGAGAATAGATAAATGGAAATAAACTCCTAGGCTAAAGGCAACATATTGAGTAGCTCCAATCATAGGTCTAGAAAGAAATTCCCATAAAGGTATAGTGGGAAGAGATTAAGGCATACATACTTGGTGAAGTATTGGCCTTTAGAGAAAACATGTAAAGCCTTTAAGAGGATGTTGCCATTGTGCAAAACAAAGTTACACGCTTGCACGACATGTAGAAAAAGTGTTAGGATAATGTTAGAGCCCTTAAAGTTTTCCATAAATCCATCGCTATTGTGCATGAGTGGTCAATGCAAAC
>APFE031027359.1:0-26572 GCA_000404065.3 Pinus taeda | reverse complement strand
ACGCTTCCGCGGACGCTTCGCCTCCTAGATTTTTGGAAAATGACGCTTCCGCGCTCCGCGCTTCCGCTTCGCGCTTCCGCTTCGCTCCCGCTTCGTGCAACATTGGTTTGCTTGCATGGCCAACCTGTACATTCTTGTAGGTCTATAAAATGATAAAATCAAGTTTGTATTGAAAGTATATTTATTAACATTGATATAATTTAAACAGATTGAGGCGCACGTTGGTGGTGTGAATGATAATTGCTTTTTCACACCTTACCTACCAGCTCTTCATAATTACATGAGGGGATGATAAGACCATCAAGGTAATACGCTTTATCATGTGTCAAGACATTCTAGTAATTGTCGCTTACTTATCTGTATACAAAAAATTTAAAAAGAAAGAAAAAAAAATTGTTTGTGCTTGTATGTGTGGGATGCGGTAACTGGTCGAAAGCAGTGTACATTTGAAGGTCATGAAGCAACTATATATGTTCTGTTTGTCCTCACCAGTAAAAAAATATTCAGGTACTTTGTTCCTTGAGACTTGGAAAAAAAAATCATGTGCATTGCAGTTGAGTAATATTAAATTCTAGTTGTTTTGAAGTTAGGTTGCATATTTTATTTTTGTTTGATGTTTGGCTTCCTGTGAATTTTTCCATATGACAAATACTTTATTGCACTAAAGATAGATGAATTGTGATTCTTTGTTTGTGTGCAATTTATTTTTTCTACAGCTATTGATGGAAAGGTCAAAGCCTGGTTGTATTATCTTGGGGGATCTAGGGTGGACTATAATGCTCCAGGCCTCTGGTGCACTACAATGACTTATAGTGCTGATTGAACAAGGTAAAATGTTAACTTAGAATGGTGTTTAGTTTGTAAAGTCTCTTCATGTGGATCTGACTTTTATTTTATCCAATTTTCTATATTTGCTCTGTCAAGATTATTTATGAAGTATATAATCATTTGCATTTTTTATGAGGCTCTTTTTTGAAGTATATAATCATTTGTATTTTTTATTAGGCTCTTTTTTGAAGTATATAATTATTTGTATTTTTTATTAGGTTCTTCTCCTGTGCAACAAGTAAAGTTGGTGATTCATACTTGGTTGAGTGGAATTGAAAGTGAGGGAACAATCAAGCGGACATATTCTAGTTTTAGGAAGCGTTCCTTAGGTGTTGTGCAATTTGATACAACCAGGGATAGATTCTTGGCAGTTGATGATGAATTTCAAATAAAGTTTTGGGACATGGATAACACCAATATCCTCAACAATTGATGTTGAGGGTAGTTCGGTAAGAAATTATTTTTGAAGATGAGGATGGTTTATTTTCAGTTTGAGAGGAGTTTCTAACACATTATTTTAAGTTTTCTTGATCACTTCTCAATGCATAATCTTTGCTTTATTTCCAAAAAGGTCCAGGCTAGTCCTCGCCTTCGTTTCAGTGAAGATGGTTCCGCGTTGGCAGTCATAACGAATGACAAATGCATAAAGATCTTAGCCAATGCAGAGGGGAATGACAATGGCATAAAGATCTTAGCCAACGCAGAGGGATTTCGCTTAATTGGCATGCTGGGGAGTAAACCCTTTGAGGGAACGAGGGTGCCACCAGAGATAATGGAAACAAAGGTAGATTGTTTCTTCCATGCATATTTACTATGTACACGAACGGCTAATTAATGGCAAAGTTTAAACTCTAACTAAATCATTTTTACTATGTAGACTTCAATTGCGAATGTCATGCCTCTTGCAGTCACTGCTCCTGGTTCCCTTAGCAGTGCTATAACGTTCGGACAGACTTCCACCTGCATTGTCAAATGACCTATTTTGTAAGAGCTGTCTCAAAGAATTGTTTCTTTAGAATCTAGCCTATTTGTCTAGCCATATTCAGTTTAGTTGGTTACATATATCTTATCATTTTCTAAACTCTCACTCCAGAGTTCAGATATTGTTGCTTTCAACTTTCCATATAGCGTAAGGTTTTGTTCTTTTCCCCTTTCAAATGCTCTATTAGCCATTATTTTGGAATATCTTTAATAGGAATAGGATGATATTATCAATGAATTCTATCAATTATCTGACACTCTAGACAACATGTGTGCAGAGTAGTATAGACAGCTGTCGAACCCCAGATGTTAAACCAAGGCTTCTAGATGAGGTCACAGACAAGAGCAAGAACTGGAAATTGACTGAGATCATTGATTCGGGTCGGTGTAGGTCTCTCAGGTTGCCTGACACTATGAATGCAAGCAATGTATGCAATTGTCCTTCTATTATAAATAAAAAAAGACAAGAGCAAGAACTGGAAATTGACTGAGATCATTGATTCGGGTCGGTGTAGGTCTCTCAGGTTGCCTGACACTATGAATGCAAGCAATGTATGCAATTGTCCTTCTATTATAAATAAAAAAACATTAAAGGCTGACATTACAATTTTATGTGCTACAAATTCTGTCGATATTGATCCAAACAAGTAATGTGCTATTTCTTGCAGGTGGTAAAACTGATATACACCAATTCCGGTGTTGTTGTTTTAGCACTGACATCCAATGCTCTCCATAAGCTATGGAAATGGCCGCGGAGTGACGGGAATCCTTCAGGAAAGGTGGGGTTCTTTAGTAGTTGTTTGTTTCCTTTTTATTTTAGCTTGTTTTATTTATTTATTTGTCAGTTATAATTTTGGATATATAGTTTGCAGCTGTATTTTATATGTAGTAATGATTGACGAGTAACTAAGAGTTAGTATTTTGTTCCACTGTCTACAGCGAGTATTCCACCACAGGCAGCCAGCTAGTGGGATTGTTATGAATAATGACTTGGCGATACAAATCTAGAAGAAGACGCTGCTTGTATAGCTTACTGAGAATGATTCCTATGTGATGTCTACTTCCGGTGGCAAGGTCTCCTTATTCAATATGATGACATTTAAGGTAAGAGAGCCTTCTACTTCCGGTGGGAAGGTCTCCTTATTCAATATGATGACATTTAAGGTAAGAGAGCCTTTTACCTAAAGAGCAGTTCCATTTCAATGTTTCTGATGATATATGTAATTTCAGTTTTGATACATTGGTCTGCTTAGGGTTCATTATCTGATCTCTCACCTTTAACTTTCTGTCCACCGTCAGCACAATAACATCATTGCAATTGGCATGGAGGATTCGTCAATTCAAATATACAATGTTCGACTTGATGAGGTGCTGCCTATGAATATATCTTTGAATTTAAAATTCTGTTATTTTTTCTTCATTGTGCCGTTTTATCAAAAATGATCCAAGTGGCGTGCTTTGAACTTGCTGCAATTTTTATAGGTAAAAACAAAGCTCAAAGGCCACTGAAGAAAATCACAGGCCTGACTTCTTCACATGTTTTGAATGTGTTAGTATCTTTTGGAGCTGATGCCCAGGTACATGGTTTCTTTTATTATTATATGTAGTCTGACTCCGTGATGTTCACTTTAAAGTTTACATAAATTTACCGAGTAGAAATGTTCATGTTCTCACAACCACGTCTTTTGGCAGTTATGTCTCTGGGGCATAGATGGTGGGACAAGCGAAAGTCAAAAGTTGTACCAGTACAGCCAGGAATATCATCACCACCCGTGGGGAGTGGGGATACAAGAGTACAGTTTCATAAGATCAAATTCATTTCTTGGTTGTGCATGAGCTTGCGCTATGTAATTACTTGTAAGCGGTGTTGAATTCAAACATAGACAGTTATATAATGTCACTTACCTTCTGTATCTGATTGGATGACCTTGTTACATGGTTGCATTGCAGTGGTCTCCTCATGATTCCCTATTTGTTCCTATGTCAAAGTGCTATATACTCATGTGACAGCTCTCTAGTTTATGCGAGCTTCTGTGATGGTGGAGTTGCAGTGTTTGATTAAGAAAACTTGAGGCTTCACTGTCGCATTGCACCCTTTGCATATTATTCATTTACCATCGGGAATGAACAGGTAAATGAGCTCCTTCATTCTGCCATGGTTGATACATCTATTTTTCAGATTTGCCTTTTGACAAGGCATATTATAATTTGATTTATTGTTTCGATCAATATCGACAAAATTTGTAGCACATAAAATTGTAATGTCAGCCTTTAATATATTTTTTTTATAATAGAAGGACGGTTGCATACCTTGCTGGCATGCATTGTGTCATGACCCGAATCAGTGATCTCAGTCAAATTCCAGTTCTTGTCCCAAGTGCGTGTGCACAATCTGATCTGCTGAAAACTTCCCGTGCTGCAATCCAACTAACTTCATTGTCGATAGCTCACTTGCAATGCATCTTCCCCATTGTACTGTAAGACTATCTTTGCCCGAGTCGACGTCTTGACTTGTCCCTCACGTAACCCCATTGAAAATGCTACGGCTGAGCATCCCTACATTCACCTAATAACCGAGCCCCATGGCTGAGATTCGGTTGGGATTGTTGATAGTGCCTCTCGCATTCCACCAAAATGTGAACCGTGAAGGCTAGTCACCACTTAAATCCATCACATCAGCACGTGTAGCCAATCCACCCTTCTTCTTGATGTACGGAAGTTGACCTATCAGTAGACTCTCCTTCATATATAGATGCACACTCTAAAGGGAAGGAAGTGGAAATTAGCTACGCTAGCACTATCAGTAGCACTGGGGGTGCGCCTGTAACAACTCTAGAAATCAATCAGTTACTAGATAGCCTGGTAGAACAAATGGATTCCTTGAACATGTGAGGATATTTCACTTCTGGTTTATTTAAAATGTTTTTAAGACGGAATCTTGGTTGTTTATATTCATTGTAACCAATATTTGACATCTGATATTCATTATAGCCTATATATATATATATGAAAACATGTTGAAGCCGTGACCATTTTATGTATCCCAAAACGATGACCTTTGCCCCAATGAAAATGCTACGGCTGAGCATCCCTACATTCACCTAATAACCGAGCCCCATGGCTGAGATTCGGTTGGGATTGTTGATAGTGCCTCTCGCATTCCACCAAAATGTGAACCGTGAAGGCTAGTCACCACTTAAATCCATCACATCAGCACGTGTAGCCAATCCACCCTTCTTCTTGATGTACGGAAGTTGACCTATCAGTAGACTCTCCTTCATATATAGATGCACACTCTAAAGGGAAGGAAGTGGAAATTAGCTACGCTAGCACTATCAGTAGCACTGGGGGTGCGCCTGTAACAACTCTAGAAATCAATCAATTACTAGATAGCCTGGTAGAACAAATGGATTCCTTGAACATGTGAGGATATTTCACTTCTGGTTTATTTAAAATGTTTTTAAGACGGAATCTTGGTTGTTTATATTCATTGTAACCAATATTTGACATCTGATATTCATTATAGCCTATATATATATATGAAAACATGTTGAAGCCGTGACCATTTTATGTATCCCAAAACGATGACCTTTGGATATTTTCATCTACTATAGTTGATACACTGGTGTTGAATACTTGTAGCTTGCAATTGGCATGGAGGATTCATCAATTCAAATATACAATGTTCGAGTTGATGAGGTGCTGCCTGTGAATATATCTTTGAATTTAAAATTCTGTTATGTTTTCTTCATTGTGCTGTTTTATCAAAAATGATCTAAGTGGCGTGCTCTGAACTTGCTGCAATTTTTATAGGTAAAAGCAAAGCTCAAAGGCCAGCGAAAGAAAATCACAGGCCTGACTTTTTCACGTGTTTTGAATGTGTTGGTATCTTTTGGAGCTGATGCCCAGGTATATGGTTTCTTTTATTATTATATGTACTCTGACTCCGTGATGTTCACTTTAAAGTTTACATAAATTTACCGAGTAGATTTGTTCATGTTCTCACAACGACGTCTTTTGGCAGTTATGTCTCTGGGGCATAGATGGCGAGACAAGCGAAAGTCAAAAGTTGTACCAGTCCAGCCAAGAAGATCATAACCACCAATGGGGAGTGGGGGATACAAAAGTACAGTTTCATAAGATCAAATTCATTTGTTGGTTGTGCATGAGAGCCAGCTTGCTATATATGATGTTTCTAAGTTGGAGCGCTTGCGCTATGTAATTACTTGTAAGCTGTGTTGAATTCAAACATAGACAGTTATATAATGTCACTTACCTTCTATATCTGATTGGATGACCTCGTTACATGGTTGCATTGCAGTGGTCTCCTCATGATTCACTATCTCTTCCTATTTCAAAGTGCTATATACTCTTGTGACGGCGTCCTAGTTCATGCGAGCTTTTGTGATGCTGCAGTTGGAGTGCTTGATTAAGAAAATTTGAAGCTTCACTGTCGCATTGCACCCTCTGCATATTATTCATTTACCATCGGGAATGAACAGGTAAATGAGCTCCTTCATTCTGCCATGGTTGATACATCTATTTTTCAGATTTGCCTTTTGACAAGGCATATTATAATTTAATTTATTGTTTGGTTATTTACGCAGTAGTAATGCCTTTCCTCTAGTCGTTGCGTCATTGCATCACATCCATCCGAACCGAATCAATTTTCTCTTAGAATAAGAGATGGAGGAGTTCATGTCATTGAGCCTTCAGAGTAAGAAGGGAAATGGGTTGTTGGACCACCCCATATAATGGAATTGTCGGATCAAATCCAACATGAAGTAACCAAGGTTCGGAGCCACCCTCAAGGTAGTTCAATGGAAACATAAGAACAATTTGAAGTACACAGTACAAATTCGTGTCTATCAACTCTTTATTTACAAGAATATACCATGAATAATAGCGTCTTGTCAGTGAAATGCCTCACTTGTGTGTTCCAGTTGTTGAGGCATTCTATCAAGATTGTAATTTTCACCATATATTGTTCAACGCACATCTCACTTGTGTTCCAGTGGTTGAGGCATTCTAACAAGATTGTAGTTTTTATTTAAGTAAGCAACTTTAAATGATACTAAATGAGTATCTAGGTGCAGTATATTCTTTCTAGGTCATGTAAAAATTTGAAGTCCGTCATTGGAGCATAATTCATGGATGTTCTTTCCTAGAGTATCTCAGTGTCTATTTTTAAACCCTTTTTTTGAACCACTTGAGTTTTTTTCATATGTTCATGTGCATTCGGACCAACCTGGTTTATGCGGAAGCTTTGTCATTGTTTATTTCCTTTCAGACCAATATCTCGGCAAAAAGAAACCGCTCCCATCAGCCCACCAACCCGCTAGCAATAAAAGCAGCACGAGGTACAGGAGACATATGGTCAGCCCCAGCAATCGAAAGAAATCAATAGGTCGGGCAGCTATAGGTTTTCATGATCCTACAACTAAGCTTATAGCGATACATTCTCATCACTCGTGCAAGCCTGATTAGCCAACCAATCTCACAAGGTTTCATTTGCTGAACAATCAGACCAGCCGTATGGGTTGCTGGTGGTTCTCGATCTTGAAGTGTAGGTGGTGTGGGAATATTATATTTATTAACCGAATCAGCATTTTAGGATTTTTGGGTTGGATGCCATTGGAACTCAGATTGAAGTAATGCAATTGAGAAACATTAAGTACGCACGAGTTTTTGCAATTGACTCAATGAACTTTTTTCCTGTTAGATGACTACTGTTTTAATCATATTGACACATATCAGACACATATTTGCTGAAAGCAAGAATCTTTCAATTTATGGGATAATGTTCATGTTTTGCATTTTCATTGCTGCAACCTGTGTGTTTTGTTTTTGATGGACTCTCTAAGGTGTTTGATGACTATTGTTTTAATCATATTGACATATATCAGACACATATTTGCTGAAAGCAAGAAGAATCTTTCAGTTTATGGGATAATGTTCATGTTTTGCATTTTCATTGCTGCAACCTGTGTGTTTTGTTTTTGATGGACTCTCTAAGGTGTTTGATGACTATTGTTTTAATCATATTGACATATATCAGACACATTTGCTGAAAGCAAGAAGAATCTTTCAGTTTATGGGATAATCATATTGACATATATCAGACACATTTGCTGAAAGCAAGAAGAATCTTTCAGTTTATGGGATAATGTTCATGTTTTTCATTTTCATTGCTGCAACCTGTGTGTTTTGTTTTTGATGGACTTTCTAAGGTGAGAGATCCTTCCTTTTGCAAGTTGAAGTTGTAATATGTCTTGTAATATCTCGGATCATTTTGGATATCAATTTAATAGGAGGTTCATTTATGCCAATGCCATTGGTAGTTGCCAGATTTTATGCTATTCAAAATGCAAGTTGTAATATGTCTTGTAATATCTCGCATCATTTTGGATATAAATTTAATAGGAGGTTTATTTATGCCAGGAGATTCATTTATGTCAATGCCATTGGTAGTTGCCAGATTTTATGCTATTTTATGCTATTCAAAATGAAAGTTGTAATATCTCTTGTAATATCTCGCATCATTTTGGATATCAATTTAATCGCATCATTTTGGATATCAATTTAATAGGAGGTTCATTTATGCTAATACCACCTTCCGACCAACAACCAAACATCCCTTAGGCCACCTTTGGGGATGCCACCTTTGGTTTATCTTTTATAGATCTCATCTTTCCTCTTTCCATTTTTCCCCGGCATCCTTCAACCCTCCAACATCCTTTGCCCGCCAACATCCCCTTTGGTTTCATTTGCTAGATTTCCATCTTTCCTCTTCCCATTTCTCCCTTTCCATCTTCTACAAAAGTGTAAGGTCTACAAAAGTGGGATGCGTAAGCATAGAGCCACTTCCTCATCATTGCGATTAACTCCCACAGATTCCTGAGTTGTATCCTGGTTTGTTTTTTTATTTTTTATACGTGTTTTTAGCTTATGTATTATATTTGATTATTAATTTTCTAGATTTCCATCTTTCCTCTTCCCATTTCTCCCTTTCCATCTTCTACAAAACTACAAAAGTGGAATGCGTAAGCATAGAACCACTTCCTCATTCATTGCGATTAACTAGAGCCACTTCCTCATCATTGCGATTAACTCCCACAGATTCTTGTGTTGTATCCTGGTTTGTTTTTTATTTTTTAACCATCTTCTACAAAAGTGGGATGCGTAAGCATAGAACCACTTCCTCATTCATTGCGATTAACTAGAGCCACTTCCTCATCATTGCGATTAACTCGCACAGATTCCTGTGTTGTATCCTGGTTTGTTTTTTATTTTTTAACTAGAGCCACTTCCTCATCATTGCGATTAACTCCCACATATTCCTGTGTTGTATCCTGGTTTGTTTTTTATTTTTTATACGTGTTTTTAGCTTATGTATTATATTTGATTATTAAAAATATAAGGTATTTAAAAAGAGGTTATTCAATTATTTCGTGATTTCATCAATGGATTTTTCAATTTTCTCTTAATATTTAATAAAAATGCTCATATTTACCCACATTTACTCTCTGTTTTGTTTTTGTTTTTAATTATAATTTTTAATGTCTTACTTTATATCCAGTAGTTAACAGTAATGGATAATGGATAAAGTATAATAGGATTTTCTCTTAATATTTAATAAAAATGCTCATACCACTACTGTTAAACTACTAGATATAAAGTAAGACAAGAAAAGCTAAAAAACATAGAGTAAATGTGGGTAAATATGAGCATTTTTATTAAATATTAAGCGAAAAATGAAAAATCCATTGATAAAATCACGAAATAATTGAATAACCCTTTTTTAAATACCTTATATTTTTAATAATCAAATATAATACATAAGCTAAAAACACTTATAAAAAATAAAAAACAAACCAGGATACAACTCACGAATATGTGGGAGTTAATCGCAATGATGAGGAAGTCGCTGAAGTGGCTCTATGCTTACGCATCCCACTTTTGTAGAAGACGGAAAGGGAGAAATGGGAAGAGGAAAGATGGAAATCTAGAAAATGAAACCAAAGGGAGGGTTGAAGGATGCTGGGGAGAAATGGGAAGAGGAAAGATGAGATCTATAAAAGATAAACCAAAGGTGGCCTAGGGGGATGTTTGGTTGTTGGTCGGAAAGTGGGGGTGATGAAAGTATAATAGGATCCACTATTGTTAACTACTAGATATAAAGTAAGACATTAAAAATGATAAAAAAAAAGGAAGCTAAAGAACATAGAGTAAATGTGGGTAAATATGAGCATTTTTATTAAATGTTAAGAGAAAAATGAAAAATCCATTGATGAAATCACGAAATAATTGAATAACCGTTTTTTAAATACCTTATATTTTTAATAATCAAATATAATACATAAGCTAAAAACACATATAAAAAATAAAAAAACAAACCAGGATACAACTCAGGAATCTGTGGGAGTTAATCGCAATGATGAGGAAGTGGCTCTATGCTTACGCATCCCACTTTTGTAGAAGATGGAAAGGGAGAAATGGGAAGAGGAAAGATGGAAATCTAGAAAATGAAACCAAAGGGGATGTTGGCGGGCGAAGGATGTTGGAGGGTTGAAGGATGCCGAGGAGAAATGGGAAGAGGAAAGATGAGAGCTATAAAAGATAAACCAAAGGTGGCCTAGGGGGATGTTTGGTTGTTCATTTATGCCAATACCATTACCATTAATAGGAGATTCATTTATGCCAATGCCATTGGTAGTTGCCAAATTTTATGCTATTCAAAACACTTGCATGCTTAGCGCTTAATAAATGCATGAATTCTAGTTGCTTCGATACCATTTGCATTGTATCGTCTTCTCCACTGGTTAACCCACACTCCAAGTGGAAATAATGTCAAAAATTTTAAATCATTTAACTCTGAACTTTGATACCATTTACATGTTTACAGCTGGAGATTTTGATTTACTGCATTGTTTCTTTTTCTTCACTTGTACATAACTTTGTTTGTTTCTTGACACTCCAATTTTGATTTACTGCATTGTTTCTTTTTCTTCACTTGTACATAACTTTCTTTGTTTCTTGACACTCCAAATGGAAATAATGTTTACAGCTGGAGATTTGATTTACTGCATTGTTTCTTTTTCTTCACTTGTACACAACACAACTTTGTTTGTTTCTTGACACTCCAAATGGAAATGGAAATAATGTCCTTGTGCTCAGTCACGAGTACCCTTTAGTTGGTGGATATTTGAAGAGATTTAGACACAATCTTAATTAATCAAACGTTGATTACTCTTGATAGGGTTTAGCAAGATTTTTTTTATTGCTCATGAAATTCTTCTGAATATATGGAAAAGCAAAGCTAAATTTCATAATCATGAATCAATGCTTTCAACTCATATTTAATTGACATTGATTTTCATTTCATTGGATATTATTCAAAATCTTCAAGAGGGCTTTTTTTGTCTTCTCTTTGCATGGAAAAAATATCCATGCAAGTTTTTAGAATGTCGAAAGTTGATTGGGCTATTGTTATAAGTACTTTTTATCAAGCAAAACATTTGTGAAGATAGACAAGATAGATGCTTATAAAAACTGGAAAACTTGATTTAAAATAGTTGTTTCAGTGTAAGGAAGAGATTGCAATTGTGTTCTACATAATGGATAGAGCAATGCATAACAAAATGATAAAATCGTCAATGTTTGCTTTCTTGTTATGCATAACAAAATGATAAAATCGTCAATGTTTGCTTTCTTGGTATGCAGATACATTTTTACATTGTACAATGACTAGTTTTTGCAAATTATTTGTCAAACTTTCACAACCTATGCAGATACATTTTTACATTGTACAATGACTAGTTTTTGCAAATTATTTCTCAAACTTTCACAACCTATCAAAGCTTATCAAAATTGGTTTGGAAATTATAGGTTTAAAACACTTAACTATTTATTAACTATTTATGAACGGTACTTTCTTGGTTTGGAAATTATAGGTTTAAAACACTAAACTGAAATTATAGGTTTAAAACACTTAACTATTTATGAACGGTACTTTCTTGTTATGCAGATACATTTTTAATCGTACAATGAATAGTTTTTGCAAATTATTTGTCAACTTTCACAACCTATCAAAATGCCTATGCTTGTCAAAATTGGTTTGGAAATTATAGGTTTAAAACACTAACTATTGATGAACGGTATAATATCTCTTTTCATCTTTGAACAATAGAAGAAATTATTAGGAAGTTTAGAAGTTCAAAGTTATTTATGAATTGTATTAAATTATTAGGAAGTTTAGAAGTTCAAAGTTATTTATGAATTGTATCATGTTACCAATAGAATGAAATTATAAAAATGGACATTTCGAAAATACACATTTCATTTCTTCGAAGGAAAATTAAAATTAAAATACACATTTCATTTCTTCGAATGAAAATTAAAATTAATATTATAAGATTATATTTTTTCCAAAGAAAAATCATAGTTTTCATTGAGGTGAATATTACATTTTTAAAGTGCATGCCAAAAAATTATTTTTATATGCAAAATAGTCACCCATTCACAAAACAAGAACTGGGTTGTAAAGCCCATATTATGTCCCATCATATAAAAAGGCCCATAAAATAAATACATATAATCTGATAAATAATACATCATCAAACTCTAGCTATTTGGAACATCAAATTTTAACTGAAAATGTAACCAAAATGCTAATAATATCAAGAAGTCTGATAGACCATTTGTATGCCTCTTGTTGAAGTAATTTGGGTTTGCTAGTATTTTGTGTATGCCTCTGCTAACTACTCTTGGATCTTCCAAGTCCCCATCTCCTATTCAGCACCAACCTTGGAAAGAGCATCTGCAATAGAAATTCTTTCCCCGTACATATGAGCACATGAAATTTGATTAAAAAAAAAAACCTTCAACCTCAAAATTTCCATGAGAATAGGAAACAATATGTGAGTGTATCTCATTAAACCATTTAATAACAATCAAAGAGCCTCCAAATATCTAGTCTTCTATGTTTATCATTTTCAATAGATCTTCTAACATCATTTTCAATAGCAAATAACAATAACAGTTTGAAAGTAATTAGCTGGAAACAATATGTGAGTGTATCTCATTAAACCATTTAATAACAATCAAAGAGCCTCCAAATATCTAGACTTCTATGTTCATCATTGAATAGATCTTCTAACATCATTTTCAATAGCAAATAACAATCACAATTTGAAAGTAATTAGCTCTACGTGGTTACTTTAAGTGGTTTTCAAATAAGTATAAAATTGCTTCGTCACCACATCTATTTCAAGTTTAATAGTAGGCATGCATATTAATGTTGTGTAATCAACATATTTAATTCATAAATGCATTTCAAAATTTTATCATAAATTGTTCCACCACCACATCTTCCATGTAAAGAGTTTTTGTGATAATAGTAAGTATATATATTAATGTTTTGTAATCAACATATTCAATTTAAAAATGCATTTCAAAAGTCATTTCAAAATTTAATCATAAATTGAAAAACTAAAATTTATTGCTAATTGAAAAATGCTTATGTAACCAAATGAAAAGTATTTATATTATTAATATCACATTAAAAACTGAAAATAACTATGTCAAATAGATGAATATCAAAATTATCAAAATTATGATATTTTGAATAGATGCATGATTATGGTGTTTTGAATAGAGGAATACCAAAATTATGATGTTTTGAAAACACCATTTCAAAATTTAATCATAGAAACTAAAATTTATTGCTAACTGAAAAATGCTTGATATAACCAAATAAAAAGTATTTATATTATTAAGATCGGACTAAAATGACATTACTGAAAATAAATGTCAAATAAATGAATATCAAAATTGTAATGTTTTGAATAGATGAATACCAAACTTATGATGTTTTGAAAATGTCATTTCAACATAAATTGAAAAACTAAAATTTATTGCTAATTGAAAATGCTTCGTATAACCAAATGAAAAGTATTTGTATTATTAACATCACATTAAAATGACATTACTTAAAATAATTGTGTCAATATCAAAATTATGATGTTTTGAATAGATCAATACCAAAATTAGGTTGTTTAGAGTATTATATGGTTTTATCATTTTTTATTTAAATGAAATGTTCCATGTGCATGAATTCTATTTCTCCCTCATATTGGCTTATCTCTACTCTATCGTCATTTTTTTATTTTAAATAAGTTTAGCCGTTAATATCACTACCACAATGCCCCTTTCGTCATTTTTTATTTTAAATAAGTTTAGCCTTTAATATCACTACCACAATGCCCCTTTGGGCAAATTTCTAAAATTATTGCTCCATTCACCATGTTTGGTCACATTATTGCTTGTATACTATTTTCAAAAATTGTGTTTAGCCAACCACAACCTATCAATTTGTTTGTTGGGTCATTATTGTAATGCCTTGCCATCTTGCACTTGATAACATGCATTGAATGTAGATTAAAAGATGTTAGTGACAAAATATTGAACAAGTTAATGCTTTATTGGTGCAAGAAGTATGATTAAATGGTGGATCCACAACACATAATTCCTTTCCTCTATTGCAAGATCGATTGTCATTCAAGGTTGTGGCCATATGATGTTATAAATTGATAAATATCTATTGATTGGCCATATGATGTTATAAATTGATAAACATCTATATGATCCATGAACATGCAAATAGTACAAGCAACCTTTTATAAAATGAAAACTAAAACCCATACATTATAACTTCTATAACTTTATTATGAGTTATCTCATTGTTTTTCTAAACTTTATCTTAATTACTTTATCTTAATTATAATAATAAAAACAAAAATCATAAAATAATATTATTTCAACTTTATCTTAATTATAATAATAAAAACAAAATCATAAAACGAATATTATTTTATTTCTAATACTTTGATGAGCTTATTTCATTTGTATAATTGACTCTAATTCCCATTTGTATAATTGACTCTAATTTCTGATGAGCTTATTTCATTTGTATAATTGACTCTAATTCCCGTGGTAGTACCCAATTGGCAACTGGTAAAGTAGACCAGTATATTCCCAAATCTTTTTTTCATTTTTTAAATATTTTTTAAGTTTTTGTTACAAAGTATATCATGGATTGTTTCTATGCTATCAATTTTGTCCGATTAATAGGCCCGAAAATATATAAGAATGTTAAGCTCTGGGCTATATCTTTCAGGTATCTGTAGAAATGTTGAATTTTAGAGGAACAACAAAAACAATGGAGGATGGCAAGATCAAAAAGCGCACCAATTTCGAAACGCACCTCTGAATTGCAAGAACGCTGCTGCTTGAAATGAAATGTCCCACTGACCACCGATAATCTTGATCTCCAAATGAGAATATCACCAAAATAGAACCGCCCATTGTAACTATATATAAATATCAGCCAGAATCCCAGGGTTATTAACTTTGCACGTGGGCGGCCCCTTCTGCCCCGCCGAGGTATGGAAAATGTTTGAGACCATCCCAGCACTGGCCAGCGCAGCTCCTCCTTCAAAATCAAGTTTTTTTTGAGAGCAGGATACATAATGGTGCAGTTAGTAACCCATAAATTCGTTTCTCAGTCAAAACATTATGCCCCCTCTCATATTTTCGCTGAATGAACCACATGTTTATTTGGTTGCGCTCGCCAACACCCACCGGAATCGATCTGAAATGCGCTCAGGCACTGGAACGGATTTGAGATGCGCCACTACTGCAGTCTTGGATTTTCCCAAATGGTGCCTCTTCCATCGATGTGACAGTTAGATTTGGAGAGATTCGACGACCAAGATTTGCCGAATCTGACGGCATCAATATGCCGAATCCGACGGTCCAGATTGGGCGAGATCTAACAGCTCAGATTGTGCAAGATTTGATGGCTCAGATCTGCCAAATCTAACGGCTTGGATTGGGTGACATCCAATGGCTCAGATTGCGCTAGATCGGATGACGCAGATTGATCGAAAACCAACGGCTCGGATTGGGCCAGATCTAACGACCCAGATTGGCAGAGATCCGACGGCCTAGATTGGCCGAGATTCGACGACCAAGATCTACCAGATCTAACGGCTCAGATTGGGCAACATCCAACGGCCCAAATTTGTCAGATCTGACGGCCTAGATTTACCAGATTCGATGGCCCAGATTTGCAAGATTCGACGGCCCAGATCTGCTAGATCTGACGGCCCAAATTAGCTAGATCTGACGGCCCATATTGGGTGAGATCTGACGGCTCAGATTGAGCTAGATCTGACGGCCCAGATTGGGCGAAAACTGACGGCTCAGATTGAGCTAGATCTGATGGTCCAGATCTGCCAGATCTAACGGCTCGGATTGGGTGACATCCAACGGTCCAGATCTGTCGAGATCTGAAGGCCCAAATTTATTTAGATCCGACGGTCCAGATCTGGCTAGATCTGACGGCCCAAATTTGCTTAGATCCGACGGTCCAGATCTGGCTAGATCCGACGGCCTAGATCTGCCAGATCTAACGGTCCTAATAATTTATTAGCTGATAACTACCTCTCTGATACGTTTTTAGAAGATAAGTAATCAGCGGATATCTTATCGGCCGAGAGAGGTTATCTACCATAAGTTATCAGCTTATAACTTATCGTCCGATTCCATAGATATCTTATTTGAAAATAATAAGTTATCATCTGAGAGCTTATATTTTCAGATAAGTTACAATTGATAGCTTATCGTAATGACTTATTGGATGATAAGTTCTAGGCTAATAAGTTATCGGACGATACGTCCTTAGCAGAGAAGTTATATGATAAGCCATAAATATGAACTTATCAGATGCTAAGTTATAAGAAGATAACTTATTGGACGATAAATTATAATAAGATATCAGAATGATAATTTATAAGAAGATAACTTATCGTACGATAAGTTATAAAGTATAAGTTATCTGATAAGTCAGAAAGAATAAGTTATCAGATTATAGCTTATTACATCGGATAAGCTATCAATGATAGCGTATTGTTTTCAAATAAGTTATCTGTGATAGAGTATCATTTTCAGAGAAGTTATGAGTGATAGCGTATTGTTTTCAGATAAGTTATCAGGGATAGCGTATTAATTTCAGGTGATAACTTATTATTTTCAGATAAGTTATCAGTGATAGCATATTATTTTCAGATGATAGCTTATTATTTTCAGATAAGTTATCAGTGATAGCGTATTAATTTCAGGTGATATCCTCTTATTTTCAGATAAGTTCTCAGTGATAGCATATTATTTTCAGATGATAGCTTATTGTTTTCAGAGAAATTATCAGTGATAGCGTATTATTTTCAGATAACTTCTGCAAATTATCCACGATTACTTTTCTGTAAGAACCTATCAGCTTATCTAAAAAGGCAAGGGCTAACCAGCCTGCCATAGGGCATTAAATGCCCTGGTACATGCAGGCTATATAACAAAATAATACACAGTCTCAGTGGCTACATAAATTAAAAATAAAGGCTGTGTGTTATTTTGTTATATAGCCTGCATGTACCACGGCATTGAATGCTCTATGGCAGGCTGGTTAGCCCTTGCCATCCAAAAAGAGTGACCCGCGGATAAGTTAACACCGAGAATTTATCTGCCAATAAGTTCTCCAAGGATATATCAAATACGGACGTCGTATTCCAACGTCACAGGAGTTCATCATGTTACAGTGAATCTTTACTTACGTTCCATCGACCGGGCGAATACGAGGGCCCTTGATTCAAGTGCCAAGTGTTCTCTGCCACTTGGCAGTGTGTGGACACGACAACCTGGGTGATTGTTACCATGCCACTTGGCAGTGATTGGACACGACATTTGGGCCATTTGTACTGCAGACGGCCCAAATCCAGCACTGGATAGCCGCCACTTGGCAGCTTCCAGACGACCCAGATCAAGCACTGGATAGCCGCAACTTAGGCAGATTCCGGACGGTCTAGATCTGGTAGTCAGATGGCCGCCACTTGGCAGATTCTGGACGGCCCATTAACACTATCCTATTTTTTAATATATTTCATAACTCTTCCCTTAAAATGAATACTATACGAATGAATTTTCATAAGATCATTATATCAGTCAATGAGAATAATACACTACGCCCTCCATTGCAATGTAACCTCCTCAATTTGGGCAATTTTTGGTCAACATTCGGTCTCATTCATCCCTGATACGACAGCCATGTTCTCCATGTAGTTTTGCTTCGTCGCATCTCCTCTTTACGTCAAGCGGCAGCGGCTGCAACATTATGCCCACCATTTCCACATGTTATTTTGTCGAAGCTGTTACTGCTTTTTCATAAATCTATTGAGAGTGTTATCGATTCTGTAAAGCTGCCGACGACAACAAATTCTTCCCTGTCGACATCGAAGAAATCGAAGTATTTTTATATCTATCTCGAATTATATAATGGCAAATAATCGAACTACGCCCACGCATCAAACAATATCCCACATGCAACGCAGCAATTTTCTTTAGAGCTTTTATAACAACGTTTTACGAGATGATCACTCAGTTATTGGGCTTAATGTTGACACGTGTTATTAGTTAATCGGATAAATATATGGTTTGGATGATGCCACGTGTTTCCAGGTCAGTGGGGCTCAGATCTGGTATTCTGGTGGTGCTACATGTTGTCGGTTCATTGACCTGACGTAAGGCTCTTGCGGTGCCACATGTCAGCAGATTAGTTGTTTAGATTTTTAGGGCTGGTACAGCCACGTGTTGCTAAATCAGTGGTTTAGTGGTGGTGGCACGTGTAGTAAGATCAGTGGCAGATCTGACGGTCGAGATCGGTCCATATCTGACGGTGCAGATTGTCCAGGATCCAACGGTCCCGATCTGCCCAGATCGGATGGCCTAGATCGCCTTTGATCCGACGGCCCATATCATACAATATCCAACGGCCCGGATCGTTTGAAATCTGACGGTTTAGATCGGCCCAGATCTGACGGCGCAGATCGTCCAAGATCTAACGGCCCAGATCTTTCAATATCGAACGGTCCAAATTGTGCAAGATCTAACGGCCCAGATTGTTCAATATCCGACGGTCCAGATCGTTGTAGATCCAACGGCTCAGATCTGAGAAGATCCGATGGTCCAGATCGTCCGAGATCCAACGGTCCAGATCTCCTTTAATCCGATGACCCAGATCGGTCAAAATCGGACGGTCTAGATCCTCCAAAATCTGACGGCCCAGATCTTTATAATCTGACGGTCCAGATCATTCAAGATCCGACGGTCCAGATCAGTCAAGATCGAACGGTCCATATCGGTAAAGATCGGACGGTCCAGATTGTTTGAGATCTGACGGCCCAGATCATCGAATATCCAACGGCCCACATCGATCAAGATCGGACGGCCAAGATCATCCGAGATCCGACGGTCCAGATCGGTCAAGATCGGACGGTTCAGATCATGTGAGATCTGACGGTCCAGATCGGTCAAGATTGGACGGTTCAGATCGTTTTAGATTTGACGGCCCAGATCATCCGTGATCGTACGGTCCAGATCGGTCAAAATTGGACGGTCTAGATTGTTAGATTTGACGGCCGAGATCATTTGTGATCCAACGGCCCAGATCGGTAAGATCGAACGGCCCAGATCTCGTCAATCTGACGGCTGAGATCATCTGTGATCCAACGGCCCAGATCGGTCAATATCGGACGGCCCAGATCTCGTCGATCTGACGGCCCAGATCATCAGAGATCAGACGGTCCAGATCGTCTGACATCTGACGGCCCAGATCGTCCGAGATCTGACGGTCCAAATCGGTCAAGATCGGACGGCCCAAATCTCGTCAATCTGACGGCCCAGATCATTAGAGATCCGACGGTCCAGATCGGTCGAGATCGGACGGTCGATATCTCGTCAATCTGACGGCCCAGATCATCGGAGATCTGACGGTCCAGATCGGTCAAGATTGGACGGTTCAGATCGTTTTAGATTTGACGGCCCAGATCATCCGAGATCCTACGGTCCAGATCGGTCAAAATTGGACGGTCTAGATTGTTAGATTTGACGGCCCAGATTGTTTGAGATTTGACGGCCGAGATCATTTGTGATCCAACGGCCCAGATCGGTAAGATCGAACGGCCCAGATCTCGTCAATCTGACGGCCGAGATCATCTGTGATCCAACGGCCCATATCGGTCAATATCGGACGGCCCAGATCTCGTCGATCTGACGGTCCAGATCATCCGAGATCCGACGGTCCAGATCGTCTGACATCTGACGGCCCAGATCGTCCGAGATCTGACGGTCCAAATCGGTCAAGATCGGACGGCCCAAATCTCGTCAATCTGACGGCCCAGATCATTAGAGATCCGACGGTCCAGATCGGTCGAGATCGGACGGTCGATATCTCGTCAATCTGACGGCCGAGATCATCCGAGATCCGACGGTCAAGATCGGACGGTTCAGATCGTCTGAGATCTGACGGCCCAGATCATCCGAGATTTGACGGTCCAGATTGTTTGTGATGTGGCGGTCAAGATCGGACGGTTCAGATCATCCGAGATCCGACGGTCCAGATTGCTGAGTAGTCAAATATAATCCAATGGAACGCTGCCAAGTGGCATCTCTTGTTGGGTCAAATAACAACCAACAAATGTTTGCGAAGTGGGCAAGTGCCAGGTGGCACCTTCGGACAGGAGATCACACCGTGAATCAAAAGAATGCCAAGTGTAGATTCTTAAGTGAGGCATACGCATGCTGACAAGTGGCTCCCTGACAGAACAGATCTACGCCCGCCGGCATTATAAATAGTGTGCAAGCGTGTCATGCTTGTCAATGTCGGACATATGGTCTCACGCAGATACAGTTGACGGGCGCTGCATATAGATTAAAATCCCGTGTCTGTGCATTAATACAAGATTCACGTAAACGGTATCCTTCTCAGATTCATTTCAAACGAAGAAGCTGTCCGTTTCCAAAGGCTGAATTAATCTCGACTGGATGTCAGCGGGAAAATAGTGATGGGAGAACCAGTGCTTATATCCAGTCGAATAACCACCAGCTTTGCGGTTATTATTCACCTGATACTTGTATTGGGAAGGGCGCGAAATTCCCAGCCAGCCACAGAGGCAAAAAGGCAGCTCGAGGGATGCACCCACCATTTGATCGTTAAGCTTAAGATTTTGTTTATCTGAGGTTCAGTTACAAATTCAATTATTATATAATGGCGTCTTTTCTTCGTAATGCTATGACAATAATTGTTGATGCAGTGGCTTTGACTGGACATTATGATGATGAGTACACCTGTCATTTACAAAATTTACACAAGTCTAATGAATCACGTTGTTTTTATCCAATCTAGTTGATTTAAAAGCGAGAAAATTATAGTAGATTTTGCAGTTTATTTAAATTATGATAGTAAGTATATTTCTATTTTTAAATTTAATTTACAGTTTTTTATTATTTAGATTACTATCTTGTATTATTTACAAATTTTTATTATTATTTAGATTAAAATCTCTGTATTTTATTAATTAATTTTTCATCAAATTTAATTGTAAATCTTTACAATTATATTAATTTTGGTTTAATTAATATAATTTTTAGTTATTTATAAATCTAACTATAAAATCAACAAAATATAAATATAATGCGAATGGATTTAGTTTTTCTCAAATTTCATTACTTCACACTTATTTTTCTCATTGTTTTGATTTAAAAGCAAAAAAAAATTCATACTATTTTTTTCAGTATGTTAATTAAAAAAAAATAAAAATTAGAGTTGTTTTATCGTGTATGTTCATCAATAACTTTCTCATCAAACTTAATTTATAAATCTATCATAGTTATGTTAGTAATCTTTAATTTAGTATAATTTTAAATTATTTAAAAATATAACTACAAAATCAACAAAATATAAACATAATTTTCTAGAATTTTTTTGAAAGTAAATGGGGCTTAGCCTTCCTCGAATTTAATTATTCCATAGTTATTTTCTCAAATCTTATCAACCTATGGAAATAATTTATTGATATCCATTAGATTAGGGGTTAGAGTTAACATAATTATACATCATACTTAGAATAATATAAAACGACATTGAACAAATCATTTCCCTTTCAAATTATAATACCAATAAAAACATATCAACCAAAACCAATATCATTACTTGTTAATTTGTGAACTATCCAATATTTGCATTAAAAAAATATGCTTTAAGCATTTATCAAAATATATCATTAAACTTCAGATCATTCAAAACATGTATATGATCTAAATGAGAGCCACAATTTCTAATAATATTCAACATTTACGAGATGAGCTAAAATATTGTTTTTATATTTTTTATATTTTACATTTTGTAGGAATGGGAATTTTTTTTCCCGAAAGTCCTACAACTACCACCTAAATCTATTCACATATATTATATTAGATTTGCACTATGTTAATATAATTATAGTTATTCCACAATTTACAATTTTGATATCATACTTAGAAAATTATAAAATAAAGTTAAAAATAAGCACTTTAATAGTTGCCTTCTTAAATCCATAATACAAAGATGCCTTTGAGAGGTTGCCACTTGTCGAGATATGGACGGCCCAGATATGGCCTCTGACACGCCGCCACTTGTAGCATTCTAAACGGGCCATTGATTGCCGTTAATGCCGCCACTTGTCGCGTCCAGAATGGGACAGATATTGCCATTAGATTCCGCCACTTGTCGCGTTCTGAACGGACCAGATATTGCCATTAGATGACGCCACTTGTTGCGCCCTGAACGGGAAAGATCTGGCCTCTATGAGTCTGCCACTTGTCGTGTTCTGGACGACCCAGATCTGGCCTCTGAGAGACTGCCACTTGTCTCGTTCTGGACGGCCTAGATCTGGCCTTTGAGAGGCTGCCACTTGTCACGGTCGTACGACCCAGATCTGGCTCTGAGACACTATTACTTGTTACGATTTGGACAGCCCAGATCTGGGCATTAGATGCCGCCACTTGTCACGATCTGGACGACCCAGATCTGGAATTAGATGCCGCCACTTGTCACGTTCGGGACGGCTCAGATATGGGCATTAGATGCCGCCACTTGTCACGATCTGGACGGCCCAGATCTGGGAACTGATGCTGCCACTTGTCACGATCTAGATGGCTCAGATATGGGCATTAGATGCCGCCACTTGTCACGATCTGGACGGCCTAGATCTGGGAACTGATGCTGCCACTTGTCACGATCTAGACGGCTCAGATATGGGCATTAGATGCCGCCACTTGTCACGATTTGGACAGCCCAGATCTGGTGTTTGAGAGGCTGTCATTTGTCGCGATTTGGACGGCCCAGATCTGGCCACTGAGAGGCTGCTACTTGGCACACTCTGGATGGTCTAGATCTGCAGCTAAGAAGCTGCCACTTGGCACAATTTGGATGGCTCAGATATGGGCATTAGATGCCGCCACTTGTCATGATCTTGACGGCCCAGATCTGGGAATTAGATGCCGCCACTTGTCACGATCTGGACGGCTCAGATATGGGCATTATATGCCGCCACTTGTCATGATCTGGATGGCCAAGATCTGGGAATTGGATGCCGCCACTTTTCACGATCTAGACGGCTCAGATATGAGCATTAGATGCCGCCACTTGTCACGATCTAGACGGCCCAGATCTGGCGTCTGAGAGGCTGTCATTTGCCGCGATTTGGACGGCCCAGATCTGGCCACTGAGAGGGTGCCACTTGGCACGATCTGGATGGCCTAGATCTGGCGACTGAGAGGCTGCCACTTGGCCCGATCTGGATGGCCTGCCACTTGTGCGATCTAGACGGCCCTGTTCTCGCCATTAGATGCCTACCACCTGTCATGATTAGAATAAAATTGGCTGGATGTCTGCCACTTGGCACAGTCTGGACGGCCCAGATCTGGCCACTGAAAGGCTGTCACTTGGCACGATCTGGGCACTCAAAGGCCACACTTCACATGCGGCTGGATCTTTCTCTGTTTTCTTTACAAATACTAATATTTAGCATGTCGCTGGTTGAATGTGGGTTATATCCGAAATCGAAATCGAAACCAACGGTCCAGATCTTATGGTCGGATGAGCGCCACTTGGCAGATTCCGGACGGCCCAGATCGAGCACTGGATAGCCGCCACTTGGCAGATTCCGGATGGCCTAGATCGAGCACTGGATGGCCCAAATCAAGCACTGGAAGAGTAGACCAATTCTTTGGATAGTGTATTCACAGTTTAGAGGGGGCCTCGAACTTCTACTCATGGAAGAAGCAAATATAAGCGTTGTTGGAAGATAATGGGGTGCTTGAGTTTGTGAAGCAGCAAAGAGTGCCACCTCAAGATGCCCAACAATTGATCCAACATACCAAGAATGACACTGAGGCAAGGGGGGTCATTCTTGAGGGAATCAGAGACCATATTTTCCCTCATCTCCATTCATTGAACCAGTAGGGCCCAAAAATGTGAATTGGACTAGAACCTTGTTGAAAATGTAGCGATGTAAGGTCTTCTAGCGTGTGCGATAGCCAATGAAGACCACGAATTTTTCTCCCTAGCATGAGTGCGAGTTTATGAGATTAACTTCAATTGCGATGAGTTGATTTCTAGTTTATTAGACTGGTCATCATGTTTTTGTGTTGAAAGCTATCAAGAAAAATTCAATGTCTTTTTTCTCTTGGATTGATTAGAAAATTGGGGCATTAAGAATTGAAATACTATCCACTACCACTATTGTTTTATTTGTATTTAATAAGAACCTTGAGGCAAATAAATAATTGTGCAACTTCAATCAAGTTTGGGAAATGAAAATGGATGCTTCTAATGAGAGGAATTAAGCATTTAAGACAGGATCCATGATGACATTGCCCCAGTAAATTGTATCCACCAAAAATACATTTTCTATATTGACTCTCAAGATGTGCCTTGGAGATGTGAGAGATTTTGTTAGTGTGAACCAATTGAAAAGGATTCGCAGACTAGTGCCTTTGTTGCAAGTCTTTTTATTGATTTATTTCCTTGGATTTTAGAACATATTTAAGCTTACAATTTTGTGAAATTGGGTTATATATTTTATTTTAAATGAATCATTACAAGTGCAAATAATCCATAAATGCACAACTCATTTAGCATCTTGGAACCTCAGGGTTGGGAACTTGAGTTTCCATTTTGGTGTTTAATATCATGAATATTTTCTTTAATGTAAATACATAGTGTTGTACAAGTCTTCCCAAATACTACCAATCACCCATACTCTTAAAGGATTGGGATTGGTATTCTATGGTTGTTGTTTTCAAATATTTCTACTCTTACTGTCTTTCTTCTTTGAGAAATGTCCCTAAGCCAAAACAAATGCAGCTTAAAATGTAACATGCTTCAACCAACTCAAGACTGATTTCATCTTTGCTTTAGGAAAGATATGCACTTGAGGGAATTTTGGTGTAGCTAAAACAACCATGCCTTTGTCTTGACGCATTTTGATTACTTTTGTTTTACCCTCAAATTCAATAAAAAAAATAGCAAAAAAACATTTTTAAAGGTCTTTCCCAAAAAAATATCAAAACTAATTCTTTGTTTCTTTTATGCTTTGCGCTAGACTACCAAGATTTAAACTTTTATATACATATCTGAGATGCAAGATCTACCTAAGACATTGATTGCAATAATATCAATATACTCTATACTCTATGCAATTGTAATTTGAAATATGTGTGTGTTAAGTTTCTCTTATAAAACGTAATGAATGTATATAAACATGTTTAAAGTGTCATGGATATCAGCCATAATATATATGGCAACATAAATTGACTTAACATAGAAAATATTTATTAGTCCCGTCATACTTGCAATAAAAAAGCAAATGAATGCAATACACCAAGCTACTTTCGACATCTCTCTCAGAAAAACACAATAAAAAAAGACTTTTCTATTACCATTAAAAATGAAAGGCCGCGGAGAAGAGAAAAATACTATTATCGATCGCAGAAAACTAGCTCGTGTGAATGACGCTGTTGCTGGATCATAAACATACCAGACTTTGCTGACTGGATCTTTTCTGTTTATGGCTATAGGCGTGGATCTTAGGCTAGCGCTGTTACTATTGTCTCTATCTCTGATGGTACTGAAAGGAGTTTACAAACAAACTACATTGCTTCTCATCGCTCATGAATGAGCTCAACGGTCGTGCTCGCATCAATAAGATTTATCCCACACTCACGACGTAAATCTAACATAGCACTAATATTGGCTAGTACCCAAGTAATCGGATGCCGCCACATGGCAGGCATTAGACTGCCCAAATCAAGCACTGGATGGCCACCACTTGGTAGGCACTGGACGGCCCAGACCAAGCACTGGATGGCCGCCACTTGTTACGCACTGGATGGCCCAGATCAAGAACTGGATGGCCGCCACTTGGCAGGTTCTAGATGGCCCAGATCAAGAACTGGATGGCCGCCACTTGGCAGGTTCTAGATGGCCCAGATCAAGCACTGGATGGCCGCCACTTGGCAGGTTCTAGACGGCCTAGATCTACCATTAGATAGCCGCCACTTGGCAGGTTCTAGACGGCCCAGATCAAGGACTAGATGGCCGCCACTTGGCAGGCATTGGACGACCCAGATCAAGGACTGGATGGCCGCGACTTGGCACGCATTGGACGGCCCAGATCAAGGACTGGATGGCCGCGACTTGGCACGCATTGGACGGCCCAGATCAAGGACTGGATGGCCGCGACTTGGCACGCATTGGACGGCCCAGATCAAGGACTGGATGGCCGCGACTTGGCACGCATTGGACGGCCCAGATCAAGGACTGGATGGCCGC
>APFE031027355.1:4261-42246 GCA_000404065.3 Pinus taeda | reverse complement strand
ACTATGTACATATATACTGCCCAGGACATCCCAAGAAAGTTGGGAGCCAGATCTCCATTGCACATGTGGAGAGTTTATCACTAAGGATCATCCTGTTCACCATAGCTCAAGTGAATGGATCATCCTCACTGCATCAGGCATCACGGCTCAACATGAGCGTGGCAGTGGATTGTCTCACTACAGTGTTTGACTGGTGTACTCCTCTTCTGGCCAGCATGAAGAGCCAGCTTACTTCCATTAAGAGGGGACAGACCAAAAACTTTGGCTACGGGACTATCTTGTGCACCTTTTTCTTCAAGAGGATTCCCGCACTCCGCCCCAGGGTAGCAGTTTCCATCAGCGCCCCACGCGATCCACGCATGGGCCAGTGGGCTGATCTGATGAAACATCTGGGGGGTGGGGAGGTTCCTAGGACTGCATTCGACGATGATTTCTTCACCTGGTGGGATCAGCAAATCATTGTCGTAGACGACTACCCCTATGCCAGGTTGGACTTCTGAGGAGATCCTGACCTAGCTTTACCGCCAGATGCAGCGTGGGGCGAGATCGGTAAGATTTTTTATTTTATAAATTTTTTTTGGATTTTTCAAATATAATGATGCATTTTGAAAAATATTTTTGATGAGATTCAAATGACTAATATGATGATCATGATCCAATTATTGGGCCAGTACGACCAGATGGACTCCCACGGCACAGACGACGCGGCCGAGGAGCCGAAGAGGCGGCTGCTGAGACGGAACGGACTCTACACAATGTCCAACGACACCTAACTAGACTGAGCTGTCGAGTACCGATGGCTACTATAGAGGACCTTCCGGAGGATATGCAGCGTCATGTGGTTGGTATGCCACGTGACTGGGTTCGCACTTTTCGGCGTGTAGCCAACGCGATAGCTAACTACTTGGTCGCTCATCCTGAGCCGGGGCATTAGATATACCGGATATGATTATGGGCATTTGAGTCCCAATTTTGTATATTTTTTGGACGACATATGTACACTCGAGATACTTTTATGATGATATATATATATATAGTTTGACTTTTTGATGCTTTGATTTTATGATGAATGATTGATGTGCCAGTCTAATGCTTGATTAGCGATAGAATCAGCTAACCAATTATGAGATCTTGGAATGTGAAAATAATTAATATAAACAAATGATCTTTGCAAAAACCTCACTCTTAAATACTAGCGATATAAACATGGATCCCTTACCCGATAAATGTTATTTAATTGAGACACTATCAATTGAGAATCGAGATATACTACTAACGAGTCGATCCCATAAGAGATCGCCTCATACAGTAAATTTATAACGGCAGTATACTCAGCCATGTTATTTGAAGCAGGACCGATGCATACACCTCTTGATACCATCAATTGACCAGTTGGATAATATAGTACCCAAGCTGCGGAAGCGAGATTCCGAGTGTGCCGACTAGCACCATCGGCGAATCCGAAAAAGACCAAATCATCCATCAACACCTGCAACAGCAGACCAAAAAGTGTTGACATCACGAAGCTCTCGATAATGCATGTACAAATATACATAATATACAAAGAAGCCATTCAAGCAAAGTACTTCTTTAGGTAGAGCCCGTCAAGGGGCTCTGCCAACTCACTCCTAGAGATGTTCATAGGTACTATGATTGAACCAATCGATATATTTCCTTCGGCAAATAACTGTGTTGGAGCCAAAGGGACCGAACAAACATCGCTAGTCGAATTCGAGGACCAAGATTCGATCTCATGCGTAGGGGTATAAAAATATGACCGACGATGTAAATCTTCCAAAGGTCGATCTACAGCCGTCATTGCTTCGAAAATCGCTTCATCTGATGGGAAAACAATATCCGAGCAGTCCGATGCATAAGTGGAATCAAAGATCCGAGAATGAGCCACATCACCATCTATCTTTTTCCCAGAGGAAGGAGTATGATGGTTGTCTGCAGAGCTATAGATAGATTCACATCTAGTTTCTACCACAGACATAAGAGATTCTATTCCACCTGCCTTATCATCGTCCGATGTGGTCACAGATGAAGGTAAGGTTCCAGGATTCGAAGAATAAGGAGTTTGAACAAACTCTCTCCATAAAGGGTCCCTGGAGGATGAAATTATATCTATTCTAGCCGTAGGAGGGGGAAAATCAAACGTACCCATCAATGAAGAGTACATCCCGACTCCTAAATTCTCAGTAGGCGGATGAGGGTTATCTACTAAGGGAATAGAAGAGTCTGAAGTTGCTCGAGGATCAACTGGAGAATAATCCAGTTGATCAACCTTAACGTTTTCCCCTCATGAGGAAAGCAAATGACATGAAACAGAGTCAAAACAACGGCATCCATTTCGTACACCCAGTTCCTTCCTAGGAGGAGATTATAATCTAGGTTAGCATCGACGACCTCTACTTCAATGCTAACGACCTTTCCCCCAACACATATAGGAAAGGCTGGGATAATCCCGTATGGCCTATGAGAATGACCATCAAACGCCGTCAACAGGGTTGGTGAAGGAACAACTGACGGTGATCCAATAGCCTTCCAACATGACATAGACATGACGCACGTGGAAGCTCCCTCATCTATAACCATCCGAAAAATATTCGTTTTCTGGTAGGTAGACTTTATCTGAAAAGCCATATGATGAGGAAGTCTCTTTTTGACATTACTCATATCAAAAGTGAGAGCTAAGGAATTACTTGGATCCACTACCCCCATTGCCGATAGCAAGGCACTTCTTTGAGCATGATGTGACTGGAGAACCTCTAAAGCGGACATAGCACATGGACTCTGAGCCAGATCCTCCACAATGGAGTAATTTTGGGCTGCCCTAATATTAGGGTTGATAGTCGCGCATTTAGCGGAACCTTTCGGTACCCGTGGTATAGTCTCAACAGTAGGTCGCTCAATATGAAGTGGGTTGTTAGATTAGGGAACTGACTTACCCTTGGAAGTTTCACCTTCACCATAATCATGTGACCAAGTAGCCACATGGACATTAGAACCCATCATGGAAACATTCGATGATTTGTCCCCTTCCTGGTTGCCCCCTGCGGAGGTTCTAGGGTTCGAACTCGCACCAGCAAGAAATTGCTACCCTTGGGGGAAAGGGTTGGTTAACACAGCTTGGGAACTAGATGTCCCTTGCTTCCCTAACAAGCGCTGAGTGTCTTCAATCTTGGGGCAAAGATGAGTTAAATGGTCTCCACCGCATAACTTGCATGGAAACTTAACTTTCTTTTTTGACTCATTTCTACCCCCACCAGCATTATTGCCAGATTTGTTTGCATCCGGCTTCCCATCCTGGTTCTTTTTCTTACCTCGTCCTTTCTTTTTCCCATTGGAATTTTGACTTCCTTTGGGATTATCTGATTAGACGGCATTAATTGAAGAAGTTTGGGAAGCGGAAGGATTAGACGATGTGACTTGGTTGTTAGAAGCAGTTTGTAAAGACAACTGCTGCAAATGACTCAACAAGTTCACCGTATTTGTGTCTACTGACCCAACAATACCATCCATGTGGGGACCTGGCTTCGGCTTAGCTACATCAACCTTAGATCCAGGAGCATCTGGCAAGCACTTTTGTAGGATCCCAGGCTGAGAGTAGATCAGTTCTAATTGCTGGGTCCTAAAAATGGCTTGCTCCTCGGAATAAACCCCTGACATGGAGACATCCTTGGAGATCTCAGGTACCAAAGACTTCAAGAACCACTCGAGATGGTAATCTGGAGGGATTTCAGCTTTAATAAGCCTCTTTCTCCATCTCTATTCCTGGATGTGATCGGAAATGTGAGTTGCCCTATCCTGACAAAAAGTAGCCAGCAGTTCAGTTCCGGCATCATACCGGATGGGCAACTGAAAATGGTTCAAGAAAATATTGGCTAAGTCGGCGAATGATGAAAATTTGCCCCCAGGCAACTCTATATACCACTTAGCCGCATTGCCAGTTAAGGTGCGTTGAAATAATCTAAACCTAACCGAATCATCGATCAGGGAGTTCGATGAGCACCATAAGTGGAACATGGTTACGTGGTCGCCCGGATCCTCACCACTTTTCCCTTCGAATTTTGGAATATCCGAAGGGAGTTTAGTCGGGACCGGAGGCCAAGCCGGATTGTACTTTATTGGGTCATTAGTTAACTTAGTGAGGTCTGGCAAGTTTAACGTTGCCAGAAACGGAAGTTTAGGCGGGGCTTGGGGATTCCACCCTGACTGGGCGGCAGTCCCGAAGCTCTGAAAACATTGGCCTGGATTTTGAGAGGCACCAGGCTACCCGAAGTAACTAGTAGAACCCACCGAGCCAAAAGGGAGGCCTTGTGACCCAGCAAATCTCGGAGTTTGACCAACTCCAGCTGTATATCCACTATACCTTGCAAAGTTTCCTCCTAAAGGATTGTAAGGAGTTAATAACCCCTGATATGGATTCCAGGCCAAAGCTAGGGGAGGAATGCTTTGGAATGAACTAACCGTGGTATATGGCCTGTTCCCATATTGGCCAAGGAATGGATTCCCAGTTCCAGCACTACTAAGCCCAGGGTTATTCCAACCTTTGGAAGGATTGCTGCTTTGTCCTACTGAAGAAAAAGGCATAGATCCTACTGTAGGGTTGGAATGTGGTATATGACCACTTCCAAATGGAAAACCTTGGAACGAAGCCGACGCACTCATCATGGATGTGGCGGCCCTAAACGGAGCTGAAGGAATGCTCGATGATTGGACGCCAAATGGGAAGTACCCAGAACCGAAAGCATTTGTTTGGGAACTTCCACTCGTAGATGGAATGGAGGTAGACCCAACAACAGACGTGCTAGTAGAAGATCCGAATAAAGAGATGGAGGGGATGGAAATAGTTCCACCTCCTTGCACAGATATAGGAGTCTGTGTAGTCGTAGCACTAGTAGAAGCCATGCTTCCCGTAGTGGTCATCGAAGGTAAGTGCGTAGCGTAACCTGGACTTGACGGTCTTTGTGACGGAGTTCCAACGTATTGCAATATGTGTGGATGACTTGATGGTAGGGGAGAATTCAGAGCCGCTAACGACTCTAAAAGTTCTTCTACTCAATACTATCCTTCGCTTATAAGGGAACTTGAGAAGGAACTGGTGCGTTCCTTTCTTGTTCTACAGAAGTACCAGGCCTTGCTTCAATACTATTGCCCCCGAGGGGAGGATCAATCCCCGATGCGTCAATCGCAGTGGGACGAAACCCGCCGGTATTATTACCTCTGCGCCTTCTCGGAGAAGGCTCTGAACTTGGTGGCGAGAGACCACGAAGTCTTTGAGACCGCCTGGGAGATCGGTCAGCCACTTTGAATTCTTTGTTTAAAATCTAACTAAAGACTCAAAAAATTTAAAGCTAGGCCGACTAAGAGCACAGAGCACCCACTAAAAAGTCCCTAAAGATACAACCAATCAAAACAACTTCCAAGTATTTCCGCTCTGGGTAATTAGGATCGGACACCAAAATACGAGAAAGTGGAAAATAAAGGGCCTTCCAAAGATAATCTGGGATGATGAGGGCCCAGGCCTATCAGCGAAGGTATCAGAGGAAGTTACGTTGATCTCCTAACAACAGTTTATGTCGGTGCAAGCCCCCAAGCTTCGCAAGGGTGCCCTCTAGTAGTGCTGTTGACAGTGATACAACGTCGACCTCAGATGCCACGAGATTCCCCTCCGCAGCCACCTATGTATTTTCCTAGGAGTGGCAACTAAGGACACCAACTCCTCACAAAAGCCAGGCAGAACAGCCGTGAGTTAAGTTCGGACAAGTAGTAGAGGGGGTATCTCTCTTCCCTATCTTCACAGACCCTCGTGCTTAACTCCTAGATCCAGAGCTTTCCTGGTATTCCTAATGCTATTGGATTTTCTCTCTTTAATCAGACTCCTATGTTTTGACGTTTAATATGGCCTTGGAGAGTTAACTCTCCACTCGCCTATTCCAAGGCCCTAAAATCCTAAAACTTGTTTGTGTATTTAACTAAAAAAAGAAGTTCTAGTTGATTTTAATTAGCGCTTGATTTTAAGGGCTGTTCTTTAAGTCAAAGGATGATGGAAGTGACACTAGTGGTGTGTTTTTTCGACGCAAAAGAAATTAATAAAACTTAACTATATGTGTATGCACTTTGTCATTGTTTTTCGATGAAAAGTAATCTCTACAGGGTTCAGAAGGAAACTTCTAATGAAACAAACTTTTATTTTCTTTTCATTCACACTTCACACTCAAAAGTTAACAAAACTATTTTATGCCAAAATAGATGCAAATCTATCCTAGTGCAAAACTAAATGCTCGATGCAAGATTGAAAACTACTCTAACAAGAAATGAAAGTTGTTTTTTTATCAAATTTTCTTTTGCCACTTACAATATTTAGATGGAATCTAGGATACTACAATTCATCTAAATACTAAAAGCAAAACTCAAGATAACAGAAAACACTTTCATTCAACAAAAGGAAACTAAATGAAAAGCAAATTCAAGAAAGCAAAACAGAAACCTTTCAAAACGTTCACTTGAAAGTAGCAACAAAAAGGTCTTTTTGAAAATTCTCTCAACAAAAACCGACACTTCACGATTGAAACAACAAGCAAGAAACACTTTTTGCAAGTTGACACCCAACAAAGAATGAAAACTCAACAAAAAACAAATGTGCTCAAAAAGGCTTTTTGACAATCGAAGGCAACAAGGAAAGCTTTGGTAACAAAGAACAAAAAAGATCAAAAAGACAGTTTCAAGAAAGTATCAAAATGACAACTTTCATGAAACAAAGAAGTAAATGGTCATAAAGATCGATTTCATTAAGCAAACAAAAAGTCACCAAAAAGCAAAGTTGAACACAAAGATTGATAACAATCTTTCTGCTCTGATCACTCAGAGCAGTCAAGATTCCAATCAAGAAACTTCGCGTGTTTTTAGCAAAAAGATGATGACACTTTCAAACACAAACCAAGAGAAAAACTCCTTATAATTAGAGAGAAATTGGAGTAAGGATGCTCGTTGTAAAACATAAAACTGATACTAACAAAGATGATTGTTCAAAACTGACTGAAAGCACCAGATACACTCCAAAGACAAAAATATTTATAAATCCTGAAAGTTGCCAGGTATATGTGACTGTACTTAGTGCAGACTGCTTGTATACGCGACTGTTTCTGAGGAAACCTGCGTATACGTGGGTTTACTTCAGACAACAAGCGTTTATACACTTCTGTAACTAAACAAAACAACGTGTATATAATATTTCAGGAAAAATAAAAGAGAGACTCAAGAAACTGGTAAAATTCAGAAGTCACAAACAGACCAGACAATAACAATAAATCGGCAAGCAACTGAGCCCTGATAGGCTTGACAAACACCCAACTAGGAACAACAAGAGTGTTGTTCGCCAGCGGAGTCACCAATTCTGTTGAGTGATTTTATCCCCTAGGGCTTTTGGGTGGAACCCTAGCAGACTGAAAGTCGTATAAACAAAGAAATACGCACATACACAACAATTATGCTAGTAAAAGCTAATTCTAAGGTAAGAAGGACGTACCTCAGGTCCTACATTCGGATAGTTCCTCAAGGGTCCAAACCCTTCTTCACGTCCCTTTCGCTCCTTTGCCCTGCAAAACCAACAATTCCAAAGAATGCAACAGTATATGGACAAAGATTTATACAAAAATCATCTTTATGTTATACAAGAAAGGAGTTAGCTATAAACTTTTAGACATCCACTCATACATGAAATTCAAACATGAACATCATTAACATAAAGAAGAAGCATATCAGGAATCAAGACGTGTTTCTTTATTAGACAAATAGAAAGTACAAAAAAGAGTAATATCACCTGAGCAACCTTTGTAGGCTCAAAGCTCAACCTCCTTCTGGATCCGTCCCGCCTCAAGCCTCTAGCATATCTCCTTCCAATACTCACTCCAAGATGTCATAACTAAGGGATGAACATAAAATCACAAGGAAACAAGGGCTTCCTGTACAAATGGGGGAAGTGCAGAAGGCACAAGGGTCTTCAGACCTGATCAGGGGGAAATCTCAGTATAATAACCTTTCTCTCTCTTCTCTCCTCCCTTAGGCCTTCCCTTTGGTGTCTTTTTATACCAATTCCAAAGCAGTTTTTTAGTTAGGAATTAGTTGGGAACAGTTGAGGCCACTGGCACTAACAGGTGATCAGCAGGTAAAACCCGCAATCTCCACCCGAAAATAAGGAGTTTTATATTTTTTTAAGTGTTTTAATACATATACGCGGGTTGGGTATATATGAAGCCGCGTATACACGTGTTTAACTTAGGGCAATGTCGCGTACATGGAATAAAACACTGTTTTTTAGATTTTGGACCAGGTTTGGAAGGAGGGGTTGCCCTAGGCCATGAGTGCAGCATCACAAACCATAATAGTGAGATTTGGAGCTATAAGACTAAGGACATTATAGAGTTTCCATCTCACAGGGTGGTAGAATTTTCTATTGAGTTCGTGTCAGGGGAAACTCCAATATCAAAAGCACCTTATAGGATGAGCGCACCTATGTTGGTGTTACACATTATTTTGTCACACCTCTTGCACTTCCCTGTGTCATACCCTAGAGTGCCTAAAACATGACAAATATGTAGTGTACCCATCCTAATATGTAGTCCAGATCCTCCTTGAAGAACTAATGAAAAGTTGCATTGAGCCTTCCTTGATAAAATGAGCTCAAAAAGCCTAATTTTTGGGTCAGCGCGACTGTGACAATCCCTACTTGTGTTGATGGAAGGTTGCACCATATTAGCCTCATGATGCCAGTGCGGTTTTATTTGAATACTCATGATAATCCCTAAAAGGCAAGTTTTCCCAAAGAGGGTAAGAAGATTCGTGATCTAGAGGCTTCCAGAACAATGAGTTGGATGATGTTCGTTGTGGATGTGGTCGAATCATCCCAATATTACCCTTTGATATTATCCCTATTGTTGGGTGAAGAAAAAGGTATGATTTCTCTATATAAATAGCTTTGTTCAACATTTATCCTTATATGATTATCTATGTTTATGGATTGAAACAAAGGAAATAATAGCTAAAGTTGGATAAAAGTAATTGGTAAAAAATTAGATAAATCTAGCACGAGAAACTGACTTTTTACTATCATTGTGTGCAGAAGACATGGATTGGTCAATAGTTGTTCAATCGACAAAGCAGCACCAGGTCGTAAAATGAAACGATAGCGTCTAAGCCAGGCAAAGCAGTGAGAGACCAGGTAGACTAATGCTATTTCATGGTAAGATTAGATTATGTATACAGAAATCCTCAAGAGCCCATGATCCTAAGGATTCGATTTTGTCTAGTTTACTCTTTTAATGTTATATATAAGGGCGAAAGGCAAACGAGAAAGGAGTTTAGACTTTCATAATTTGTAATTATTCTTTTTGAGACATATAATATTGTTATCTCAGTGATGTTGTAATATCGTTACTTATATTAATGAAGAAAGACTGCATTTGATCCATACTTATATTCTGAGTATTTCTTAGTAGAGACTTTTGACAACTCTAGGCTCGGCCAAGAGAAGTTCTATTGCTTTCTTGTGTTATAATCTTTTTACTTAGTCTTGATTGGTTGTTAATGTTCAGTTAATATTATTTCACTTATTGTGAAGATTAACAATTCTGATTCATACTGTTATTCATTTAGATTCAGACTTAGTCGTGCGACATATCTGAGTAATGCTTTGATTGGATTGGTTTTGTTAGTTTCAGTAATAGATTTTTGTTCAATCCGACTGATGTTATCATAGATCTTAGAGATAGCATTAATCGATTTCCATAATTTTCTCACATAGATCAATTGCTATTTGGATATCATTATCGTTATATTCTTTCTGTTTGTTCAATTATCATTTGTCATTAAATTGAGATTTCATTCAATTAGGATTTGTCATTCAATTGGAGGGGATGGATTTGCCTCTGATCTAGAACACCTGGTTGGTAGGATCCCATGCATCGAGGACATATTGCAACAAGTTGATTTGTTGCCTCATGCTAGATATGTGAAAGAACTTGAGCAAACTACAGTTCTGCAATGCAGTTACTGTACCCAGATCATGTAAAGCAACCATGTCCTCTTCTTCATGCTCATTTTCTCACCATGTAACAACCATTTTTCTCCAATAAATCTCTGAAAAACAAACAAGAGAAGAGTCAGGATCCTGATCTGGCAAAAAATAGGCAAAATCTCCATGAAAAACAGTGAAAAAGTTTCCCTCCTTGCGCCCATCGCACCATAGCTATGTATTGGGTGAGATGCATACTCACTGGCCAATGGCCAGCCCAGTATGCATCACACCTTTCGATAGACACAAGGTGCGATGGGGGGAGAATGAATTGTTAAAACCCCAAAGGCTCAGGAAAGCAGGGAAACATGCTCTGAATTCAAAAAGGAAAGAATGAAACTGAAGAGAATAGGTTTAGCTCCTACCTGGTCCAGACAATGCCAAGAATCATCCATAGAATCTCCTAGAATTAGCTAGTGAAAATTAAGGGGGAAACATCTCCAAAGCTCCAAAAATCTCAAGCTCAAATGAAATGGTAAAATGAGGGGTAAAAGCTACTTTTAAGTTACTTTTCACGTAATTCGAGTAGGGTATTATTGTTTTAACTCATTTTTCAAGCATGTATTCTCATTTCTAATTAGTTTGATGGAGCAATTGAATAGGTAGTACAATTGTCGAAAGAACATAGTGTTAACGGTGAGTCAAATATCAATGACTGTTATCACAAGCAATTTTTATGCAAAGTTCAATCTCGTTAACAATTAAACCTAAGCAATGAGAAAATGTTCCCCCCAGAGTTTAAGCTCATTAAAAAATGAACCAATATTTGATAAATAACCATTGCGAACACATTATCATCAACTTTTGAGCCTTGGTCGTGTTCTCATCATCACCTCCACTCCATTTTAATCAATCATACATCTCCATTTTATTATTTACCCTTTTGAGGAACAACTACGATGAGTGATTCTATTAGCCATCCTTGTGACACTGCCATGATTGGAAAATTCCAAACCTTACCTGGAATCAACAGCTACCCAAAAATATCACTCGTTCCTCAAAAACGAGTCTCCTTTAAGCTCTTTTCATCCAACTCGTAAAATATGAAAAGATTGCCTAGCAATTGGCCTCTCCAGCTCGTTAAAGCTATCGAAAGTGCTATCCATCCTCTAGATTTTAATCTTTTTGGACCTGAGGAATTATTACACAAAAAGATCGAGCACTTGTTTTGTTCAGCTCGTTAAAATTACTGAAAATTCATCCCTTTCGTATTATTTTATACTTTTTTCGGACTTAAGGGATTATATGATGAAAAAGGATTACTGGAGTTTCCTTTCCATCCCTTTTTTAGACTCTCTAAAATTGAAAATGGACTGAGTTATCTTTGTCGTTAAACTTGTTAGAACGAATAGTGACAAACTTGTCTATATAGAAAATAATGAGTTTCACTGTTTCTAGGATCGTTAAAACATATCAACGGGTTTGCCCGAAGGGAAAATTATATAACAAGCATATGTTATCCTCCTCAAGCTTGATAAAAATAAATAGGTACTGGTTAGCATTGACTGGGGAAAATTGGGAAGAAAACTTGAAAAAACTTTATTGGTAGCAAGTCGCTCTTGAACATGACACTTTCACTCCATCACCGTGATTGATTTGGGTTGGGTTATTCCGTTCACCAGTCATATTACCATTGGTCCATCGACCATCCATCTTTGGGGTTAACACTACCAATCCATTTCAGTGTCACCAATATGTTCAAGAGAATTCGATCAGAGAATTCACCAACCCAACTTGTTTCTCATCCACTTCAATACCTTCACCATTCATTATTTCATGACCCCCACCCTGAACCCTATATCATCAGATCATTTCCACCTCCACAAAATCATTTTCTCCATTCCATGTTGTAGATGTGGGATTCATTAAGGCTCTCCTACGACGGGTTACTTCTTGTCGACGACAACTCATTATCCAAGAAGTCAACCTAGGAACAACCCTTTCAGTACTTTGAAGCTTACATGCCTCAATGGCAAGTTTCTCACTTCCGGTGATAGGTTTACATCAATGGTCTTTAACCGAAAGATTTTGCATGGCGTTCGACGCTAAGTCCCAATTTCACACCACACGAATTGTACTGTAGTACCTTGAGGGTCATCATCATTATCGGTGATTCCTCTCGCACTTGTTAACAACTTACATCATTGGTTGGTAATCAGGCGATGTCTTTCCATGTTCGACTCCAGAACATTTTTCACATGGATTGACTTGTAGTTCGGGTGAAGATTGGACGAGTTTGAAGACCCCAGATCTAGTTTCATCCATCCGGGCTGTGATATACTTAGGAAAATAAAGACATCAAATGTACATCATTACTACACAGATGATCATCTGAATCAAAGGATGATGGCTCTATCAGAATCATCAGTCTGTCACACAGACGGTTGTCTGTCCTATGTACATGAAAATAAATTTATAAAGTTGAGCATGGGAATGCTCACCTCAGCTAGATCATGAAAATTTTATGAATATAATGTGTTGTATTGTATCTTATTACAGGTCGCCTTCCAGTTTGAAAAAACCTCGGATCCTCATGATAAAGCATTTCACTCGACATCAAAATATTTTCGACCTCATGCTTTAGGGGGCAATTGTTATAGACATATTTGGGCACTACAACCCCAATCATATATGTCCATAAACCAAGGGCTTCTAAGTCCCTAAAAGTTTTGTTTCATGCCCTAAAGGAACAAGGTCAGTTGATTACATAATCTCCCAGAAGTTCTCCATAGAAAACTGCTCAAAACTGGTCAAAATTGGACCATACAGACTGCTCAATGCAAAGTGTGTGATGCATCTCACTTTCCACATGCAAAAAGTGTGATGCATACCCCTTCTATAGGGTGCGATGGGTGAGATTAGACAAATGTCAGAGACAGTTTGCAAGGTGGATGATCATGGAATCTTCTAGAAACTTCTCCTATGACACTTGCCTCTCTGAATTCACTCAGGGATGAGTAAGAGATCATCAATCTCCAAGTGGAATCAAGAACCATCAAAGAGAGGACACTAATCAAAATCCTAGAAGCTGACTCACCCCCCTACAATCATCTATATACGGTTCCCTCATCCCATAGATCCAGAGGCTGGAATCTTGTATCTTGTAATGAAGTGCTATTGGTTTCCTGGTGGAACATCATAGTGTTGGGTGATCTAAGCTTTTCATGAGGTGAAGAAGGGTTTTCATGCTGGGAGGATGACACTAGATCAAACCAATGGGTTGTAATCCTCTCTTTTATTCTGTATATCAATAAAGCTATTCAATTTTTCCTCCACATTGTTGTATGTCTAATAATATATGCATTTGTGTGGTCAATATATATCTGGTCCTATATTGTTTATGATTGTATATCTCTGCACTTTGAAGGTATTATGCTGCTTTGACTTTACAGGTACTCTTTGAAGTGGAGTAATCAAGGAAGGAGCGGCAAAGATCGGTTAGAGCGGAGAAGGAACAAGCAAGGAACCAAGAGAGAGATTGAGGTTGGTATTCTTTGCTCATCTCCTATCTACTTCTTGTAAAGGAAAACGAAAGTAACTTTAATTTGTTTGTTTCTAAGATAGCTACCCATATTAGTGGGACTAGCAGCTCTGCAAAGACACTAGATTTCCGGATAACAATTCTGTGCATTGACCCTTTGCCAAACTATTGCCTCATCAGTGATTGCCACTTGGCCTATTTGACCAGAACTTTGAATGACTATATCTTGAGCATATGAACTAGGATTTCAGTGTCGTTCATGCCATTGGAATCAGGACAATGAGAAATATGATTTGGTCCTAGTTTTACTTCAATTCGATGACTTTGATTTTTGAGCTTTTTCAAGGCCACTTCTATTTCTAGAGCCACCTGTATCACTGGGGTTATTTTGAGATTTTATTGGTGAGAGAAAGTTGTTGTTGTTTTGTATCGAGGTCTAGTTTGAAATATTCTAAAATGTGGCCCTAGACGATCAACACATCAAGATCATTTGGTGAAGAATGGATGGGTATTCATTGTTGATGGTGGTCGATAATTTTAGTATAGGGAGTAGAATTATCATAGTCTAATGGGTGTTTGGAGAGGCTTGTTTGGGGTAGAGGCTTCTAGTGGATGGGCGTTCACAAAGTGGATTTAGTATTGGAAACTTCCTTGCTAGACATATCCAACTATGAGGATGGAAAATGATTTGTTTGATTAATAAAATTTGAAGTAGATCACAACATTAGAGGTTGGTTTCTTTCCTTGGAGAGGGTTTTCCACCAAAAAGATTATGTCCATTTATGTGCATGTTTTTTATTCTATTTATGGTGTTTTTACATGTTGATTTTTTATCTATTCATGTGTTAGATGATGGGATATTGATTCTTGATAGTTTTGAAAAAGAAATTAAGAAATAATAAACCCTTCGACCACTGATTCACCCCCATCTTAGTAGTGAGATTATTTTCAACATTTGGTATTAGAGAACGGTTCTCTTGGTGAATATTGATCGCTTGAAAGAAGATCATGGGATGATGTCCAAAAACAAGAGGAAACAATTTCAGAAGAAGAATATTTGAAAATAGGTTAAGAATGCTGGAAAATCTCGAGAACATCTTCTTCTAGTAAAAGGTATGACAAATATGATTTTCAGTCATGGAAATTTTCATTTCTAGTCTACAGATGATGAGTTTGGGATCATTGAAGAAGATGACAAACAAATGTTTGAATTTTATTCCTCAAGAGGTGAGAAAGGTGTATTTCCAGTGCAAGAATTTGAAGATGAAGAGATCAAAAGATTAATGACTCTTGAGGCTGGAAACAAAGTTCAAGTGAGGATAATTGAGAAGCTCACTTTAGAAAATAGATATCTAAATAAATTTATCTAGGTTATTGAGGAGAGAGCACATTCATTTAAGGAAGAAATTTCTAATCTGGAAAATCAGTTGGAGAAACCAAGGAGAACAGATGAGGAAATTGGAAACCAACTCAAATATTAGATGAGAAGTTGCAAGAAACTTGAAGAAAAATTGGAAGAGAGTAGATCTAGTTTAGATGGAGCTAAGGAGACAACAACTGAAAATCCCAAGGTAGAAATTTGCAACAAAAATAAAGAAAATCATCATCAAAATGAAAAGCTAGAGAAGGTGACAAGGAAGGGTTTGAAAATGCAAGGTGTTTTAGTTGTATGAAATTTTGGCACATTTATAAAAATTATAAAAAAAATACAAATCATTTTAAGTAAGAAAATCTGTCAAATCAAGAGAAATCATGAGTACTCAATCAAGGGAAAATGGTCCCATCATTTTCTATGTACAAAAATTCATTTAATGGTTACTATTACACCTGTAATGATTTCAACCATAAGTATGTTGAATGTAGGTTTCATGGCACAAGTAGCGAAAGGAAGACCAAAAATAGACTTGAACCCTTTTGACCATTCATTGGCACGTAATATGGTTTACTTGCAATAATTTTGGCCATAAGGCCAAAGATTGCAAGGTTTCTGTGGCCATCATGGAATTTAAATGGAAGAAAACGAATCTTGGTGTGAATGCCTCCAACATCCACCGAAGTGATCATAAAGTGAGAACTAAGAGAATCTAGAAGAGGAAGGAGAAAAAGGAAAAATGAGGCTATCTCAGCATGAGGGGAATCTTGAAACAGAAAGATCATATTTTCAGAGGGGGCTCCTCAAGAAAATTTGAGTCTCATCAGTGGTTGATGTAAGTTTTATTTTCTTAGTCATCTTTGTGTTTTTGAATGGTATTAAGTTTGGTTTTATGAGCTAAACTCAACCATGTGTATCCAAGTATTCCCAACAAAAATCAAGACTGAATGTTGTTCTCTCCTACAAAATCTATGTCTGAATCAAGTGTTTGAGTACCTTGTGCTTGAAGAGGAATTTCCAACAAATCAAATTCGATGATAAAAAAAATGAGTATGCATAGCAACAAAATACCACTGCACACATAGTCAAATGTAGTATACACATAGGTAGAAATTTAGTCATTATGTATCTATGATTTGATTACAAAGGTCGATGGGACTAGAATTGCAGACCCAATGCTACGATTTGATGTCACTAGTAGAAATCCAAGTGATATTTCTTAATCATGTAAATGCAACAGGAAAGCAACATCTATAAAAAACAATGTGGTGTGATGATATTTTGCATAGCAGTGTGTTTAAAATGTAGAGAAGTCATGATCAAGCCTACGTATATTTCTGACAACATTATTTAAATCACTTGTTCACATTGCCCTCCATCTCTGTATTTTATTGTAATAGAGCATATATATTGATTTCAGAGGTTTTCTAAAATGACTCAAAAAGGATGGGTGAAAATTTTATATTTTGATGTTGATCAATTCATGGGAAGTTTCATGTGTGCACAACATTTGATTTGATGTTTCCACAACAACAATGTAGGGCCAAATCAAAATATGCCTCTCAAAATTTCTACTAGTTGTCCCTGACAGAAGTGTTGCTCATTGTATTCATGCAAAAATCAAAGGTTTTATTATTTTTATTATTATTATTATTATTTTGTGGGTCAATCAAGGCATATATTTATAAATCTAAGAAGTTTTGTGCTCTATGTGGAGTTTCTATGGCACTTCTAATTTCCTTATTTTTAGAAAGGTCAAATATAGAAAATGGTTTTGTTGCATCTCTGTAGAAATTTGTGGCATCATGAAGACTAATCCAAGAAAATCTCATTGAAATCATATAAAAGATCTACTAAAAATTTGATATCAGATATTAGTATGATTTAAACCCCTGTATCACCTATGTTGTGTGTAGCATTCAAGATTGTGCATTTAATCGATATGATCTCACGGGTATCTTAACTATATTTGGTTGATCACCTTATAATAGTTATTGCATCTCAGATGAGGCCAGGGAATAATTTGCTTGGTGTGTTGAGACAAGGTGTAACACAAAAATTAAATAGAAAATGCTGCAAAATGATTAGAAAAGTATAAATTGCAAGGTCATTATCATTTGATCTTGCAACCCTAGTGATAAATCTCTTTAATCTGTTGGTGATATGGATCCTTGATGAAATTCTAGTCTATTAAGTTCAATCCTAGCATAAGCGACTCAGTGTTGGCATAAATTTTGAGTGAAAAAAGAAATAAATAATAGTAATAAAAAAACACTACAGGTTGAATATGGTGCAGTCACATGACACAATGTTGTAGATATGTAATAGGCACAAAGTTTAAAGGAAGATATAGTAATTTTGGCAAAGAAGTGTGCCAAAAATAAAAATGGTAGTGACCAAGTGAAGGAGAGACCATGAAAAAATGTGTACGGTAGAGAGAATATGAATTTGTGAAGGCCATAGCCACTGCTCAAAGAGCTCAACATGAATGTTTAGGAAGAGTAAGATAACATCATGGCAGTTGTTGTTGTCATATACAAAGTTTATTCTTGCATGGGAAACTCAAAATTGGTGTTGGAAACATTTTCATCTTGGGATGTTTTGGAATCAAGGAGAGATAGAGAGCCGTCAAATTGTTACAAGTGAGAGAGAGAGATGTGCTTGCAATGTTTTTTTTTTTAAGTCCATTGGCCAGAGAAGCTGGGCTACGGGGAAGGAGTGTTTCTTGAATTTTTTTGTATTTCTTGAATTTCTAAGTGAATTTTGATGGTGTGAAATGTGTGGGGGGATATTGTTGATCAGTGGTTGTCATTGATGTCAACCCAATTAGCACCAGGGGCTACCCCGATATTGCATGGGAATTTTGACTTGAAAACTTACTCTATTTTGAGTCAAGGATCTTCTAGATGGATTCTACTCATTGAGATGTTTCCGTTGATATATGGCACACCAAGTAATTCTTCATGGTTTGAGAGATATTCATGTTTGAAGTTAGTAACACTTGTTAGTGGGCTAAAACACTATGGGGTTCTAGCATGGCACTCATAATTGGTTGCTGTCATTGAATAGTCAATAATTAATAATAATAAAAAAATCTCCTAAAATCCCTCCAATGATCACTTGTTGATGACCCTCTCAACTCAATACATTCATATAAATAATGACCCTCATATCCTCCTCTAGTAGGGATTTTGTGGCTTAAAACAGGTCCTCATGGAATTTTTGCTATAATTTTTTTTTTGCAAAGCTTTAGAAGCTAAAATTAAAACACATTTGAGATGAAATCTTGATGAACCTCATGACCTAATTTCAGGTCTTGGTTCACTATATTTTCGGATATATGACCTGAGGAAGTTACAGTTTTTGCAGGCTCCTGAATTCCATGTCAAACAGGTGACGTTGGGAAAAACATCATAACTTTCTCTTTGAGCATTGGATTCAAATTTTTTAAGTCTCACAGAAAGAGGATAGACCGTAGTTTGTTGAATAGAATTTTCAGGGACAAAGGTCGTAACAGTGACATGTGGAACTTCGTACAAGTTTGCTCTATTGAATTAGTTTATAATCAGGTGATCCTAGGAGATTGGGCATAACTCTTTCTTGAAGAACCCAATCTTGATCAGACCTGTGGGGTTGGAAAGAGGACTTAGAGGGCTACCGCGGGATGAGGTTTCAAACCCTGGAGATATGAAATTACATAGATACAACATATTCAATATCGATCTCCTAGAAGGCAAGAAAAAGCATGCATTCAAGGATCACTACAGTAAGGACCACACATCAACAGTCAAGGGTAAGTATCCTACATCAAGTTATGTATGATTAGTGTTTACATTTGAAATATGAGTAACATCTCTGACATGTGTTTTTGTAGGAAAACGTAAGTACATACAGGGTCTCCATTATATCTTTATGTCTCTATATGTCACAATTAGTTTTGATACCATATTTCGAATGTCCTATTTTTGATACTACACATTTGATGCTACATATTCTTGATCCTATGCCAAGTAAATATATATGATGTTGTAAGTTCATGTTACTTGTCTATTCATAGTTGATAGAATGGTCTCTATTGTTGTACTTAGAATTTGGTCCATCACAAGTCTATGGTCTATCATCAGTTTTTATTGTATATATCTTTAGGTTAGTTTTGGATATAGTCTTGCATAGAGTCCAGGCCTATATCAAGAGTGGGAGTCTTTGTCTACTACTTCAACAAGTCAACAACAAAAGTTACAAGCACACTTCAGGTACGCATTGTAATTTTAATTTGTATTTATTCATTATTATGAACTTACATGGGTTTTGCAGGTAGAGGTAAGTTGAAGGGTATTTTGTTTTATTTTGGGATTGATTTCACTAGGAAAATTTTGCATGCAGGTAGAAGAAGATTCAAGTACGACTTCAAGCAAGAATTCTAGAGAAAAAGTATCAAATCAAAGGAAGCATTATAGTGAGACATCCTTTCAATACATGAAAACCATTCGTATATTGTGAAGAAGTGTTAGGGCCAAGAGTCATCATTGTAATTTTGTAAAAGAGTTAATTGTAAAATGTTCATCATTGGAAGAGTCATTATTGTAAAAGAGTCAATCTGCCTAGAGTCGAAAACACATTATTGGGAGGTATAGGAGTCTTTGTTGGGATGATGTAATGGTTGGGTTGCAAGTCATAGAGTGATTGGGTATTTGGTCAAGTACATGAAAATCATTGTACATCTTATTTTATTGTGTATTGTTGTCCTTAGTTTCGGAATCCACAATCTTGTTTTATTTTAGTCATTATAGGGTGGCAGGGAGGTGCTACGAAGGTGTACGAAGCTACCTACAAGTTGGGTCCTTTGAACACTTCAGGGTGGTAGAGTGGTGCTAGGGCAAGTTATGGCTTGCTAGGGTGTTGGGGCATTCATTTAGTTGATTACTGAAGAAACTAGGGCGTTGGGGCATCCTTCCAGTGGGAGCTTGAGAATAATGCTTTTCTATAATTCTAGAGAGTTGTTTCTTTTATTTCAATTAGGGCTGAAGACTAAAGAATTTATTAGAAAAGCGTCCAGTGGTTTTTGACTCAGAGGTGGTTTTCCACCTAAGATGCTTGTGCCTATTGTGTTATTTTATTTATTTTTATCACTACATAAATATTAATAATAATTGAATATTAACTAATGCTCTGAAAAGATTTAAAAGTGATAATTTCTAAGGAATATTGATTCACCCCCCTCTCAGTATTTCCAACAGATATTTGATAAAGAAAATGATTATTTTACGAGATAATATAGCAATGGGGCTCTGGGCATATTTAAAAAAAATGGTTGAAAAGTGTTATGTTTCTTCAAAATAGATGCCAACAGTAATATGTATACACATGTATTGCATTAGGAAAGACATGGAGAATGGATGTATATGGGGAGAGGCTGCAGGAGTGGAAGGAAAATTATGGTTGTTGTATTTTTTATTATTTATCTTGTAGGTTTTTAAATAATTTGGAATTTTCTTATGGATTGTTTATGAATACAAGCATGGAGGCTATTCTAGGCATGTGCAAGGAGTTGAAACATATGGATATTCGAGGTTGTTGGAATGTCTCTATAGAAGACTCCCTAGTCCTTGTCAAGCAATGTTGTAAACTTAAGACTCTCAACGGCTCAATGGTTAATAACTATTATGATGATGGTTGCAACTCATATGATGATTATTATTTTGATTCTAGTTGCAACATGTTGGATGATGATTATGACAACATGTGGGAATTTGATGATTTTGATTACGAATATGTAAGTGATTTTGGATGGGATGAATACCTTGAAAGAATAAAATTGAGAGTATGTGATGGTACAAATTCTGATGACAACAACTATTAGCCAACTTGCCAATAATCTTATGTCCCAACATGGGATGAATGCCTTGTTGAACCTTGCACTTGGCCTTTGGATAACATTTTTTTTTTTTTTTTTTGCTCAAATTTTTTAATGTTTTCTATTTTTAAATAGTTCTCATCCTAAATTTTTAAAAATGTCTAACGTATGTCCATATTTTTTTTATTTGTTGAGTTAAGGTATGTCCATATTTTTTTATTTGTTGAGTTTTGTTCAACAAAAAAAATTCACTCGATATTACAATCTCAATCAATCGAACCATACAATTTTCAGTGATTGGGTTGCAAAAATTTAGCCCAAAGTTCTATAATGCATGGAAAATATAATCTGCCATGGAACTTGAAAATATGGGTTCTAGGTTTAACCCATTTTTGCAGGTAAATAATTCTTCTTTTGATTATACATTGAAGCGTTTTCAGCAAACAATGAGGATTGAAATGGATGAAGAATAGAATATTTTCTTCATTTATCACAATCATTGTATGCTAAGATAGAGGGCTTGATGATCAATTGTATGTTATTATTATGTTGAGTCAGAATTGGTCACTAGAGTGAGGTTGATGTGTGGGCTAAGTCTTGCAACAAGTCATGGATGTAATTGTTATATGATCCAAAATACAAATTCATAGTTCACAAAGTTAGGATAGAATATTTAAAAAAATATTGGAGACACTTAGAAATAGAATATTGTTGTAAAAGATATGACATCTAGAATAATGTCATATCTTAGGCTCCAATTTAGGAGTAGAGTTAGTAGATTGGTGAGAATTGCATTTATTGTAAATGGACACTTGTTAATTTAATAAGTATTCCATAACTAGAATAGGTTAGAAAAATAAGCTTATATATAGTTCATTCTCCTGATTGCAAGAGTGTTGGAGTGTGTGTGTAAATTCTTGCAAAATTATTATGTAATTTATTTTCTGAATAATAAAATTGTGTGTCTGAGGACACTTCTCCCGTTAGTAATATGTCCATAAATTCATGTCATGTGAAGTCATGTAAAAGGAAAGTCCATAATTCATTGATTTCAACCATGTAAAAATCCTATGTAGCCTTTTAATTTTTGAGTCAAGTCCTTGGTCAAGAGTCAGTCTTCTAGTCAATTAGGTGGAGCTTTTAGCATGAAAGAATTGACTGCACGTTGATGATGCTCAAGGGGAGCATGTTTTCTTATCAAACTATGGTTTTGAGTTGTTTTTTTGTTTTTTTATTTCCTTGGTATTATCTTCATGAGGATGTTGTTGCTACTACCTTAGGGGACAAAGAGTTTATGTTACTATTGTTCATAGTCATCACATGCTTTTATGTTATTGATGTTGATGCCTCTCAGATATTACTGCATGATGGGTATGGATGATATTGATCACTTCTTTTATGTTATTTTTCTTCAATATCTGTATGAAGTTTCTACCTTTGTTGAGAGTGTATGATGTGGATGGATTTGTTGATTATTTTTGTTGTTGCTATTTCTTATGGTATTTTTATGCTAATTCTCATGTTGCTATTGAGTCGAGTGCTTCTACTATTGCTAATACATAGCGTTATGGTGCATGATTTTGATTCTGTTTATGGTGTTTTTACATGTTGATTTTCTATCTATTCGTGTGTTCGCTGACGGGTTACTGATTCTTGGTTGTTTTGATAAAAAATTTAAGAAATAATAAACCCTTGCACTACTTATTCACCCCCCTCCCCTCAATAGTGAGATTATTTTCAACACTTTTAGGTTTGGCTTTATATTGGTAATTCAATTCTTTTTCAGTGGTACAAAATTCATGGTTTTATTAGTTTGGTCTTTGTTCACAAAAAATTAAGTTCCTTCCACTAGATACTCTAGACAAAATGTCACATGTTTGTCATTCACTATGATATGGTCAACTTCAATGATTAACAAAATTTTGTATTTAGCATATATTATGTAACATCCCTTTGGTTATCTCTTATAATCACATAAATATGTACTTTAGGGCTTTGTATATGGAAGATACTATCATGGAATTCAGATTATTTTGTAGAGAAATAACATTAGGTCATGTTTTGGACTTAGTACCTTTATGTCTCAAATTTTCCTCTCAATCTTTTAGTAGCCTCGGACGTGTGTCTTTCCAATTATATTCTTAGTGAGATTTAGATGCTTTAAAAGATTGTTGCCACAAAGTTTTTGATTTCTTCAGATCATGGTTCTTCCTTCAAAGAGATATATCATGGTACCTTAATTAATTACCATATCTACTATGTCACAACAATCAACTAGTGATTTGACACTTTTCCACATAGTTTCAATCCCTTCCATATATTTTCAATCTTGTAAATGATCACAATGTTCTCGCCAATTTGGTTCGACATAAATTTTGTGTAGAAAAAATATAGAGGATCTTAGGCTAGAGGTAAATCTTGTTGTAATATTATGAATGTCAAGAATTTTAGGATGTCCACATTGGATCTATTACAAAGATATTATATTTTCATACTTATGTCACATAGAAAAACATGCCTCAAAACCTTGCATATAATTGTAGAAACAATGCTACACATAACATGCCACAAAACTTGGATACACAGTGAGATTAGAGAAATGTTTCCACAATAAGTTCAAATACAATAGAGATTTATCATGGTGGTTCTAATTGGTATTAGAATCTTCTTTTCTTCTTTGAGTTAGGATATATGTATCTCTTCTTATCTCTTTACACTTTTGCCTACATTATTCGTATATGGATAGCTTGGTGTTTTAACTTGTTTGGTCCTGAAAAAATGCTTCATATCTCAGATAAGATCACAAACCATGGTCTCAAACCTTCATCTCCCTCATTACAAAGCTTGGATATATAAACCTCATAATTTAGTCAATTAATTGCTAAGTTTGTATAGAATTTGTAGACTTTGATCAAGATTTTATATCCTTCTTTTTCCCGAGGCTTGGCCTTTATCCTTCCATGGCGCTCCTGTGTTTACCATAGCAAAGTGCATAGAAAAACGTGGATGTGTGCCATTGTTAGTACCCTAGAGAACTCTCATGTATGCCTCAGAATGGTTTTTATTGTTGCTTCAAGGGTCTTTGCATCACAAAGAGAAAGTATACCATATGAAATTTGCTTAAAAAATGTCTTGAAACTTATATTTTAGGAATAAATGATGCCATTGAAGATAAACTCTTTTACTGCCTTAGATATAGACCCAAATTATTCTTATGAACTGTAAACTTCAACCTTCAAAGATGAATGACTTATTCTTGATGTTTGTTCTTCAAGAATTTTGATGAGTGTTTATGACATTATTTATTTTGTTTTATAGAGAGATATGACTTTGCAAGGGTGTCTTGAGAGAGAGATAATTGCTTTAATATGCAAACAAATCTTCCAAATACCTACTCTTCACCTTAGCTATGATACCATGTTGAGAAATCAAGATGTTTTGTATATTAGGGTTGATTTATCTTAGATTAATAATTACTTATGAATGTTTGTTGGCTTCTTATTAAATTTCATATTCCCTTCATCAGGAAATTACCAAAGTGTATAAAACATGAAGATCACAAAAGACAAAGAACACATGAAATTATGTTGCAAGTTAGGGAAAAATCCCACAAAGCGAAAAACATAAGAAAATCCCCTTCTTATAGAATCATATCAAATTAATATATACAAGACACAAGACCAAGAGAAAGACTACAACAAAGACCCAAGTCAACCTTCCTCCAAACCACCTCCAACAAGTCAAAGTTAATAGAGGTCAATGCTGGTCAAATTTATGAAATTTGGTCATCTCTTGAAATTTTTTCTCCTAAAATTTTGGGCCTATACTAGTAAAAAATTTCCCTCATGAAAACTCACACGTGTGAATAGAAATAGGGAAAAAGTAATTTATATTCTCTCTCCTTTGACTATCTTCTCTCTCACTTGACTCTACTAGTTTTTCTTCTTATCTTGGCATAGAAATCAATGTGATGGATGAGTAAATGATTGAGGTCAAATCACCTTGTATTTATACATGTATAGGAGTTTGAATAACTAATCATACAGTTGAGTTGGTCTTGTGAGTGACATTTTTACTCTTTGAATCAAATGAAATATTTTTTCCTTTTTCTTAAAACAATTCCAAATGGGACTTTAACTCGATTACATTTCTTTCACTCATAATAAAATTTATTCTAACTCAATTGATGCTATAAGCATGAAGAATGTGATTTGACTATAAATAAAATAATAATAATTAATATAATAAATGAATATATCAATAGTACATTGTAACTACATTATGAAGAATGACACTAGTTACATTTCTTTTTTGTAGACAAATCTCCCTAGACTCGGAAACGAAGTCTAGAAACAAATGAACAAATATATGAAAACATTCCCTAATTTATCATTAAATAATAGATGTAAATGAGATTCATAGCTCATACTATTTTTTGAAATGCTTGATGATGATCCTCGCTATTATCCTTTTATCTCTCAACCTCTCTCTCTTGATGCTTCGAGAAAATACCTACAAAGAGAGAAACAAACAAGTGATCAAATCATATAAAACATCAATGGGTCAACCATAAAATATGTAAGTGATCAAGTAATCTTACGATAAACATCATAAAAAATGTATTTGCGAAAGAAAGATATATTTGTATTAAGAATGAATAAAAAGAGAACTACAACCAAGCCTTGATGTTGAAATCCTCCTTCCAATGATCCTTAATCCAAACCCTTGCAATCAAAGAGTCTCCAATTGATACTCAGACAACATGTAAGTATAGTTCAAAAGTATAAAATGGAATCCTTATTCTCTTTGATTATATTTCACTTATAGGGAAAGAGTGGAAGTTGAGAAATCCATAAAAGGAGGAAGTATATCCATAATGAATGGGATGGATCCTCTATTATAGGAAGAAGGTCCAAGATAGAGGGAGTTTGAGCCCAATCTTCCCCACTTTAGAATAGATACCAATCTTGAGGCTTCTAGAAGAATAATATTGTTTTAATTTAAATTTTTACATCTATAAGAAGACCATCATGCCTTTAACATAGGAAAAATAGAATGATATCGCTTTGTGTTTACTTTGCAACATGTGACATCACAGGTTGTGAACTGAAGGTCCACGATGACCTCCAAAATTAGGGTTTTTTAGGTATTTATTCTAGGATTCTTATATTTCATGGAGCGGTATTTCTTCCATATTTCATGGGAATTCATGACAATGATTCTTCAAATAGTGCAATATCCATATTTGGCATAATTTGAATGAATGTGACAAATTGATGTGCAGAAGATTTCCCCCTAAAGTACAAAGTCAAGAAGGGTATGATGGATGAAGTGTTTTATCATGCAAAGGTAGGCATCAAGGAATCACTAGTTGGAAACTTGGAAGTCAACAATCAAAGAATTGCAATACAATATCATTATATGGTCATCACTGAGGTAGGCATTCCCATACTCAGAGCACAAGTATCTCAAAAGTAAAGTATGGAAATATGCAAAGATCCATATCAAGATGAGGTTATGGCCACCATATATACATTGTGGATCCGTGTTACAATTAGGAATACTAAAAAATCCATGCAACCTGGATATTTCAGATGAACTCTAGGGTCTTCATTAGTAGCAATCCATGACATGAATATAACCATGTGAATAAATATATTGAAGTTGAAAATGGTAGAATAATCTGATTACTGATTGACGGTTAATACCATTCGTAAATGTGAGAGAAACCACCAATAATAATAATGGTTCTCAAGGTAATCTAATACAATGTATGAGGTATGAATAAATTATTTGAAGTTGAATATCTATAGAATCAATTGATCAAATGTTAATATTTAAAACCTTTCGTTGAAAGTGAGGAGTGCTACCATTGTGGCATGAAGGCTCTAAGGTACTAGAGTGGGTTTCTAGGTCAACTTCCAAGATTATGCGCTGAAGTTGATAGGAAGCAACCCATAGTAGGAGGGCCCATGACACAAAAAAACATGCCAGGTTTTAAAGAAAAGCTAGGAGTGATTCAAGTCTAACTCAGGGATGGTAGATGTGATAAAAGGATTTTAAAGACACTATAAAGTTATTTTAACTGAGTTTAAACTTCTCTTGAAAATATTAGTGACATGACAATTGACTTGGTTTATTTGAATCAAAGACCGAAAACCAATATAATATTATCACTGAGGTATGATCAAATGAGTGTTAAATAGATTTCCCATCTCTGATAAGAAAAAGTGACAGAGTGTCATGTTCAAGAGTGACATACTTCCTTTTCGAATACAAAATTTGAACATTTCTTTCCAGTTTCCCCCACCTTTACTAGAAATTACCTCTTTATTTTTACACAATCATGAGGAGGATAACATATTATTTTCATATAAGCTCATCCTTTGGAGGACTACTTCATAGTATTTTTAATGAGGCCTAAGAAGGAGTGGCTTGGTCTCATCATGATTGATGATTCCTACATTGTTTACATTTTACGAGTCCAATGAAGGGATAAATTGATTTCTTTTTCACATTTAGAGAGTTTGAAAAAGAAATAAGAAGGAAACTCCATAAGGTCCTTTTCATAAATTTAGTCTCTTGAGGCCTAAAAAGTATAAAACGATATAAGAGAGAACTCTTTTAGTCGTGATTGACTAAAGTATTCCTTTCTCATACTTATTGTATCCAGTCCAAAAAGGGGTTAAATTACACCGAACATACACCCTTTATAATATTTTAACGAGTGTAAAAGGAAAGGAGTTCACTCAACAAACATTTATTGTTTAGGGATTCTGAAAAGATCTTAAAGAAAATATGTAAAGTTCCTTTTTGTATAGTTTTTTCGAGCCTGAAAAAGAGAAAAAAGTGTATTTAGTAACTTATTCTCATGTATCTATGAGCACGAGAAGGAGAAAATACTAATCTTGAGATAAGTTTCATTTTTTAACAAGTTTGAAATAGAGAAAAAAATGTGCTTGAGATAAGTTTCATTTTTACACTTGTAAGCTTCAAACAACGAGAAAATTGTGCTTGAAGGTTGATATCATGCCCCCAACATAACCATGGAGGTGCATACGCCCCTAAAAATTATGGAGGGATGTCTATTTAATTTTTTAATGATCTTAACATAGGAAATGAACTATACTCATGTGAACTATTTTATTTTTTAATGACCTTGAAATAGAGAAGGAACTATGCTCATGGGATCTTGTCTCCTTTTTTAATGATCTTGACACAAGAAAATAACTATGCTTACGGGACTTGTTTCATTTTTTAATAAGATTGAAACAAGAAAAGTAAATATGCTCATGAAGACCTTGTTTCCTTTTTTAATGAGCTTGACATAAGAAAAGAAACTATGCTCATGAGGCCTTGATCATGGATTCCAAGAGGAAAAATAGTTGGAAGGAATACATGCCAAGGGATACATCTTAATCATGGCTTCTAAGAGGTCTTCATTGGACGTAAGAACAATCATATAGAAGGAATACATGTAGAGGAACTCAAAAAGAGTAGGAAGGTTAGGTTCCAATGTCCCCATTGAACAATGTAAAATTTGAAATGGGAATTATAAACTCAAAACGAGAATTCCAACCAAAAAACCCCCAAAAAAACATGAAAAACAATGTTAAAAGTGAAAAGTGTGTATACTAGAATCATGTTTTTTTGGGGTTAATTTCCAACATTTTTAAAAAATGGTAGTAAAATTGATTTTTTGTGCAAAACCCAATTATTTTTGTGGAAAAAAACACACTAATGTTTTTGGTAGAATAACAATTTTCTTTTCCAGGTATAATTTCAACATTTTTTAGTAATGACGATAAAAACAAAATAATGGGATCTGAAACACATTAAAATTCCATTATTTCTCATCCATGTTGTTAAACATATAATAACATGACACTAAAGATCACTAAAATTCTAATTGTTTTCAACCATAACATTAAAGAGACAAAGAAAATTGGAAAATTTTCAACCATAGAATTAAAAAACTCTAAGTTTCAATAGATTATGAACAAATTACATGACTAAATTAATCAAAATGTCAATACTTATAGATTGAATGAAACATTAATTATATCTCTAAGTTATTGTTGCATTGTAGATATTATGAACAATAAATATAATCATAATTAAAACATATAATCCATGAAACATAAAAATGATTCATAACTTCATTTAACACCATATGGAAATCAAAATTTTTATTTCAAGATACGATGCAAACATCAATTATATAAATTGCCTTAGACAATTATTCAAAATCACTCATATTTTCTTGCACGCCATTAGAATTCACATCTTTAGATGAATGTCTGGATTCAAATGAAGATGTTCCATATTATTCTCTTTCATCAACTAGTGCCCCATCTGAGTCCACATGCATGCCCACCATTTCAAGTTTCAAAATTCTTCTGGATCTACAACTCATTTCAACAGAATCCCATTTCAACACTATTCCTTCTGGTAACAACCTCTTTAGAATTTCTATCATCTTGAAGTGAACAGTTCCTATCTTTGTTAAATTAAAGTCATAAACAAGTATTTCAACATCCTCCAATTTTAAGAGGTATGTGCAGAACGATTTATACTTTTACCCTTTCTTTTTCTCTTTCCACCAATTTTTTTATCAACTACCATCTCTATCTTGTACACACCATTGAATCGGTGTATATTTGTGGCATACCAATGTACTTGAACACCTACAACATCTTCATTTTTTGTAATGACATTTATAACATTAACAACCCAGAATGGATAGCCATGGGGATCTCCATCTGCTAGCACTGTGATCATGCAACCCTCCTTAATATCCTCTACTGAACCCCTCTAAAGTTCATCCATGGCTTCACGTTGGACACGGGATCTTCTCAAACCAATGGAAATTTCTTTCTCCTCTACTTGTGAAGAATTAATAATACCTTGAGATTGTTGTTGTTCAATAATGTTTCTTTCCTCATGTTCATTTGACACAGTTTTTGGCCAAATAAATGGAGTTTTCAAAGCTATATCTTCATTTGTTGTTCTTGAAATGATATCACTTTGATTATTGAAAAAGTACTCCCACCAAATTGAATCAGAAATATCAAAGTACTCATATGTATATCTAATACATTTTTTAATTTCTTCTAGGCAATCAGAATAATTTATATCTCTATTATGCATGCATGCATTATGAACTTCAGTAACTGATTATAATAACAATATATTTGATGCAAATATTGGATGATCTAGAATGAACTTCAAAAATGCCAAACCTGATGATGGTGCCCATTCTACAGTAGTTGAATTCTTCTTGCCTCATATTAGTGTTTTCCCATCAATTTTTTTGATACAAAATTGATGTTGGAAGCTAATGTCATTAAGTTGTTCAATCCATTTCTCCTCACCATGCAATCCTAAAATAAACCTTTGCACTTCAATAGTTTCTTCCAACAAATCAAAAATTTGTTCTCATATCTATGATTTCTTAATACATTCAATTAATGATGGCAAGCTCCCAACTTCCTTCCTCCTCAATGTGACTAAAAAACCACTGATCATATGATCAATATGGTCATGAGTGTTCCCAATAAGAAGGAAACCAACCTTTATCTTCTAAAAAATTCTCAATTCAATAAGCATGTTTAGATATCCAAAAACAATCTGATTTTTGTTTTCACAACAAGTTTTGTCCAATTGTAGATATAAAACTTCAGGAAGATTACCAAACTAGTGAGAAAGCACATCATGAATTATGGTTATTGTCATATTTGCATCATTATGAATATTTGGAGTTGTGAAGTATACCCTTGGCAACATTTTCCCATTGAATACCATACAACTGACCAAGTGATACTAAATAAAATTTTCCTCGTGTAAATTTTTGGGTGTGCGAACAAAATGTTGTATAAGTGTTTTCTTCTAGTCCATACCATCAATTATAAAACCTAAATATTTATTTTTATTATCATAACACTTCTTTTGAGGCTTGTAAAACTTTTTCCTTTCACTTGTTTATTGTTCTCGATGCTCTTAAAGTGCTTTGACAATGGAATCTACACAACATAGAAGAAATTCATTAATAAATATGTTTTCATAGTTGATGACTATACAATTTTAAAAATTAATGTTATGAATGCTTACCTCTTTTTTTCCCTTCAATTTATCCCTTTTTTATTTAAAAGAAGCACATGTACTGCAAATCCTCATCCTTGTCTTCTTAGGAATACAGACATTGTTGAATTCTTTCTTCCATATCTTCACAAAATATTGATATGTAATAAATTGACCATATCCTCTAGCACCTTCTGCATATTCTTTGTATAAGTTGTAGATTTCTCATCTTGAGAAATTATTTGGAATATCTATTGTCTCTCTATTTGGCATACACTCTCCATGCTTTGAAAACAATTCTTTCATCCATGACATTATAGTATTTGATAATGGCCCAAACTGTCATCTATGACGTACTTCTGAATAAAATGTGGGATTCTTTTCCAATTTTTCTTGGATTCTTGATAGAAAAAAATTACCCATTGAATGAAACAATTTAAAAGCTATTCTACAGATAAATAAAGACCCAATGATAATTAGAATCTAACAATGTAGATTGCATGCACCCCACTAAATATGAATTTTGCATGCTTTTATTCATTGAAAAATATCTCTTCCTTTTCTCCAATGAAAACTTGAAATCCATATGTTTCGAACAATATTTTTGACAACATTCACTTGAAATGAACAATAATAGAACTTCTTCTCATCAAATATTCTTCTCTACCCCTTGTATAAGTAGAACATCTTGGATTGATACAAAAAGGTCTTCTCCTACTCAATAAAATATTTGTTGGCAACATCTCCATCACTGGATCATCATCTATATAAGCATTTTCATCATCATTATGAGGAATATTATCCTCACTATGATCATCTGTTCTTCTGTAATACTGACTTGGAGGATATTCTTCATCTTACCCTTCTTCAGTGCTACCCTCGTAGTCTTTAGAATTAGGACTAAATGGAAAATTTGACTCGATGTTTATTGGATATTCTTCATCATGTGCATTTTTAGTGCTACTCTCATAGTCCATAGGATTAGGACTATGTGGAAAATGTGACTATTTACTTACTAGAAATTCTTCATCCCACCCTTCATCATTGCTGCTCTCATAGTCCTTAGGATTAGGATTTAGTGCTTCATCCTGCTCTTCGTCACTATTTCTCTCATAGTCCTCAGGATTAGGACTAGGTTGAAAAAGTGACTCTCAATTTATTATAAATTCTTCATCCTAGCCTTCGTCACTATTGCTCTCATAGTCCATAGGATTAGTAGTAAGTAGACACCGTGACTCTATATTCATTTAAAATTTTTCATCATTCTCTTCATCACTGCTGCTCTTATAGTCCATAGGATTAGGACTAAGTGGAAATCGCAACTCTCGATTCATTTGAAATTATTCATCATGTTCTTCATGACTGCTTCTCACATAGTCCATAGGATTAGGACTAAGTGGAGACCGTGACTCTCTATTCATTTGAAATTCTTCATCATGCTCTTCATCACTACTGCTCTCATAGTCCATATGATTAAGACTAAGTAGACACCATGACTCTCTATACATTTGAAATTCTTCATCATACTTTTCATCACTACTGCTCTCATAATCCATAGGATTAGGAATGAGTCAAAACCACGACTCTTTATTTATTCGAAAATCTTTAGCATGCTCTTCATCACTGCTTCTCTCATAGTCCATAGGATTAGGACTAAGTGGAAACCAAGACTCTTTATTTATTCGAAATTCTTCATCCCACCCTTTATTAGTGCTTCTCTCATAGTCTTTAGGATTAGGACTAAGTGGAGGATTTGACTATCTATTCATAGTGGAATAATTTCCGTTATATTCATTAATATGAATAGAGTTATTACGTGATGTAGATATTGATGCTTCATAAAGAAAAACTTCACTATCAGAAAAATCCATGCCTTTCAAACAGAAGAGATTGAATGACACAAATGAACTCTCTCCTAATGATAATATATAGCTTAAATAGTGAAAAATTCCCTCCAAAGTTTCCCTCAAAAAAATTTCGCCGAAATTTTTCCCTCCAAAAATTTTGTTTCATGTATTTTCCTCCATAATTTTCTTCTATAATTTATTGAAAAAGTTTAACTAAAATTTTCTTATGAAATTAATCTTTTAAATTAAATATTTAAATTATAATTATAAACTAAATATTTTACCTAAATTAATTTTTTACTTTAATTATATAACATTTACTAGACAGTTGATCTTTTTTTTAATTATTATATTTTCTATCACACATTTAAATGAATTTCTATATACCATAATACAATTTATATGTTAAGTTTTTATAAAAAAAAAATAATACCACATTCACCATGTGGTAAAACAATTCTGTAATGTTCGCTTTATCATAATTTAATATATCTTCATAACAAGATTTATATGTTAAATTTTTTATAAACGAAAATTAATCCCACCACCGTGTGGTAAAACGATTCCGCGTTTGTTTTATCATAGTTTCGTATATCGCCATAACAAAATTTATATGTTAAAGTTTTCATAAAAACAAATTAATCCCACATTAACCATGTGATAAAACAATTTTGTGATTTCCGTTATAACATAAATTTCATTATCACTATTCCTCACATCACATCAAGGATTTCCAAAGTTCATTAAAATACTTGGAGCGATTTTGTGGAGAAACTGCATTGTTATCGACAACATATTCAACAAAAGATTATCTCATTTGAAAGGTTAGTTTCCCTTTTTTTGTGTGCAAGTTTTAAAATTCAATAGGTTTACTAGTAGTTATGTGTCAATTGGGTTTTCATTTATGTGTAAAATACATGAACAAAAACATATTCCAATAAAATAATACTTAATTTTTTATTAATGAAATTTAGAGTTTTTTTACAAATTAAAAATTTAGATGAGCCAGGCTTATCTAACAGCCCCATGGCAGGTAGAAGGCCACTACATCCTCAGTGGTCATGGTGGGCCTAGTCGTGCTCGCTAGCAGCACCCACCCCCATGTCCCAGCTCGCCAAGGGTGAGGGCTGATTCTTAGAATTGGGCCCTCAACCCCACTGGCCTGTGGGGCAGGAGGGAGCTGCATTTTTTTAATTTTTAATTTTTTTTAAAAGGTTATGTTTTACAAAATTATTTATGGTTTATGATTATTTGTCATTTTTAGATTTTGTTTGTTTATTGAAGCTATTTTTTTTGTGATTTAATGATTTATATATGTGTATATTTTTTGTAGTAAAATGGAATCAAAGAATATTTATATGAATCTTTCTGGACCAAAAACTGCTAAAATTAAAGGTGGATCCGCAAAAAACACTATTGAACAAACTAAGCCTGAGCTAATAAGTACAAATACATCAAGTGCCTCAAACGATAAGAAGATGATTTTATACTGGAAGAAATCGAAGGAAGTGAAGCTTACAAAAAATATATGGTATTTGAAGATAGAGAAGGCGAATAACAAGTGGATATATATCTATATGTTGATATCCCTAATGATAATGGAATTTATGAGGTGCTAGGAAAATTCATAGACATTTATTTGATACCGGAAACTGAAGTTGTTTATGTACTTACAAAACTACCCAAGTCACATGATAAGATTAAATATCAGTTATCATTGTCATTGTATGACAAGACAGAGAAATCTACAAAATTGTGTAAACAAATTATAAATGAAATTGCAGAAGATATAATAGGTATTGTTATTTATATTTGTGTCTTGTGTCATTGTAACTGTATCATTATATTTTTATAACTTAGTTTTTATTGACATATGATATTTTGTTTGACATAATTTTATTAAAAATCTTTCAATTATGTTGGGAGGCATTCATTTCATAGAGAAAGATATTATGAATGTTGTCAACAATTTCTACTTAGGGTCAGAAGAAGATATGACAAAGAAAAAAAAATAGTCATTCATGATGCTACAAAACTACATCCAAGGGATCAATAAAGAATCTCTATAGCGGATAAATCTAGCAAAGGTAGACATGTTACTTTTGAAGATGAGGAAGTTGAAGCTGACATTGAAAAATTTATTTCCATTACTTAGGATGACATTAGAATTGATGTTAGAAAGGAGAACAGCCACAAAAGACCAAAAGTAACAATGCCCAGGAATGTCTTTGTTCTAGTTAATGATGAGAATGTTAGGAGGAATAAAATGAAAGTTGAACATTCTGAAGTAGTCCTTGGCAACAGTGTAGATCCCAGTGAAAATTGAAAATAAATTAGGGAAATCATTACATTAGGATATGATTTAGAGGATGGCATTATTAAAACAAAACAAAATGCCATTTGACATAACTTGACAAAGATCAACTTAATTAAGGTTGGTCGTACATTTAAGCCTAATGTGAGAAAAATATATAAGCCCAAGTGAAGGAAAATTTAAATATCAAATCAGAAAGCCACACTACCCACATGTTTACAACTTGAATACATTGATGAGGTACAATCCATATGCTCATGTGGTTAATATGTGCTTCTTTTCGATCCAGTTCAAGTTCCCAATAAAGAAGAATTTGATAAGTCAAAATGTTTTGAATACAATTATTATGTTCTTGGGAGGAATGATTATGTAGAAGCTCAAAGACAATTGGTGGAGGAATATCCCAATAACCCACATTTTGAAACAATGAAATATATCATTTGTGTTGGTTTATCAGATAAAGAAGCAAAGTTATTGGATCATAATTCAAATAAGGAATATATGATGTCTATGATTTTCATCCAAAGGCTTAGATTTATCCATAATTAATTTGAAGAAAAATGTGGTGGGGATAAGATAAATGTTACTCTAGAATTCCAAAAGGAAGTTTATATGGAAATAGGCTATCAAATTGAGGAGAAAATTAGTTCAAAAGGCAACATAGTAAATTTTGATATATTCAGATGTATTGATAACAATTTCCAGTTGGCATTTAGAACTAGATAGCCATGGTAATTGATTAATGATATTTTTAGAATGTGGGAGAACATTGGCATTATAAACTAGAAGTTCAAAAGGTCTAAACCATTGATATGTAGCAACAGTAGATCAAGTCCTGAAATGAAGCAGCTTCCAGAAGATATGACTATCACACCTTGGAGAGAATTGCAAGGAGTGAAGGATGAAAAACTTTTCAAAGCAATATTATCTCATGTGAAGTCAAGGGAATTATCATTGGAGGAAATTTTTAAGGAATTTAAAAAGTGAATTTGTTGAATTATTTTTACTTATTTCTAGATTATAATTTTCTTTGAAATATAACATATTGTTCTTGATAGTATTTGTTATGCATATCATTATATTAACTTTTTTTTTCTTTATTTATTCAGTCACAAAGTTTACATGAAAATACAAGAATGAATGGTTAAATGTTGAATGAAGATAGTTAGGATGATGTTGTACGCAACTATCCATATTCAAGTTTTATACCAACACTAAAATATTTTTATCTTGCATTTAAAAAGGTGTGTTGATATAGACATTCATTTTTATTCATCTGTATACTATTTTTATTTTATAACTTATACATATATTTGTTTATTTTATTAAAGATGGGGAATCATGCAAATGGAGCACTAGCTAGTTTCAGAAGCTTTATTGAAAAAATTAAGATCGAAAGACTAAGAAAGCAGCATCTTAGGAATTTTAAACTTGATCCAACTCTTACTCATTTCGTTTGGAATGGGCTTGAAACTATTCAATATCAAGTAATACATGGTTACTGTGAAGACATTGCTAAACTCATACTTAAAAGGGATTATTCCCTAGTTATTGTTGATATTCCCCATGGTTTCAATATCCCAAACATTGATTATGATAATGACACACATACTTATCAAGCTCTTAGTAAAGTGGTTGTAGGATTTGTAGTAGTCACATCATCACTATTACGGAGATTTGTGACATTTCATTCAGAAACACAATTGGAAATGTTATTGATAAGCTTCAAGGGAAAAGCAAACTCAAGGATGAAACTTACATGGTAATATGTTGAAAATTTATGCTTGATTAATGTTAAAAAAATCATTTATGTACAAGTTAATGGAACTTTTACTATTTCATGTTACAAGAAAAAGTCAAATCTTCTTAACCGTGAAGATCAACCAATTATAAATTATTGTGAGTTCATCCATATTGATAGTTGGACAAACGCTGATAGCTATATGTCTATGCTTTTTAATCAGGTAGAGGGAAAGAGTCATAGCCAATTATTGGTTTATGATGCTATTGTAAAAAAAATAACATATAAAGATAAAGAAGAAAAAGGAGAGACAATTAACATTTATCAAAAACCATAGTCATTGATTAACTATATTATAGACTTATGCTCAAATGAAGGAGATTAGGTTTTTCATTTATTTTCTAGCTCAGGTAATTTTTATTATATAGAATTGAATTTCAATATATTATTTCTTAATTTATATGTCATTATACTAATTTAATTCATTATTTCTTTTGTACTTTATAATTAGGTACAACACTAGAATGTTGCCTACAAAAAGGAAGAAATTGCATTGCCATTGAAAAAGATCCAGCATAGTGCAAATTTATTCAACAAAGAATTAATGCTCTTCAATTTCTTCCAAATGCAATGCAATAAATTGGGTTGAAGAAAGGGGATTTTAGTGAATCACGTGTGGCAAAAAAGGAAAATGAACCTCAACCACCATTACATGGAATGATAGGAAAGGCATACATTGGGAGATTCGCAGACATCAAAATCCATTAGAAGAGGAAAATGACCAAAATGAAACAGAAAATATTGTGGAAGAAGACAATGATGAAACTATAGAGGATGAAGGGTTTGGATTACATGATATTGTTGATTAAATTTAAGTTATGCTTGGAAATCAACCTCATTTTTTGTAATTATTAATTATTTATACTTGTACTGTTTTTACTTTGATATTTTATGAGAAGAATAAGTATTCAATTAATGTTGCTATGTGTTCAATATTTGTATTATTTGATTTTTGCTTTAATTGTTATGTGAATCATTATTTTTTGAAAAAAATAGTGGTTATTATTATTTTTTGACATGAAATTCATAAAAAAACTATTATTTAACCATTTTTTGTTAAATTTTTCCTATAAAATTTGTGATTTTGACATGTCATTTCTAGCAAAAAATTATCAAAATGTGTAATCTTTTAGTTATATTTATGTTCAAAATGGTTAT
>APFE031027343.1:135096-169795 GCA_000404065.3 Pinus taeda | reverse complement strand
GGTTCAAACTTGCCAAGATGTTCATCAGTATTTTTGATATAGCATTTGCTTCCAAAAATTTTGAAATATTTTACCGAATGAGTCTCACCATACTAGATCTCATGAGGGGTTTGAGTGTTGTTCACCTGGACATTTGTTTTGTTGAGAATAAAAACTGCAGCAAATATAGCTTCAACCCAGAAAGTTGCGGGAGTTCCAGACTCATCAAGCATAGCACGAGCCATTTGTTGAACTGTTCTGTTCATCCTTTCAACTACTCCATTTTGCTGAGGAGTCCTGGCTGTAGAGAATTCTCTTCTTATTCCATGTTCTTCACAGAAATCGAAAAATTCATTTAATGTAAACTCCCCACCTCTATCAGACCTGAGGCATTTAATTTTGTGATCTGATTCATTTTCAACCAAAGCTTTGAAGGATTTCAATTTTTTGAAGGCTTCATCTTTGTGCTTCATCAGTCCTATCCAAACCATCCTTGAATAGTCGTCAATGAATAATATAAAGTATTCTTATCCCCGAGGCGACCTTTTCTTAGATGGACCACATACATTTGTATGGACAAGCTCAAGTGGCCTGCTAGCTGATCCTTCCTTCTCAAGGAAGTTAGTTCTGGTTTTCTTACCAAACTGACATGATTTTCATATTGTATTATCTGGAATTCTGATGTCTGGAAGACCACGAACTGCCTAGTATTTGCATGCTTTCCTTATCTATGAGAAGCTTAGATGCCCCAACCTTCGGTGCCATAGCCAGTGTTCATCATTCTTGCTCAGATAGCATTTTTGTTTTCCTTCTTTGAATATGTATAAATTATTTGGAGTTCTTATGCCTTTGATCACTGTTTCTCCTGTATCAAGATCACGAACACCACATCCATTTGATCGAAATATTACCTCTGTTCCTTGATCGCACATCTGACTGACACTCAAATAGGTTATGCTTGAAGCCATCAACATACATAATGTTTCCTACTTTGACCTTTTCTTTTAAAAGAACAGAACATTTACCTTTTATGAGTGCAGGGGTGTCATTTCCAAACGAGACCTTCTTCTCCTTCTCCAAGGCACTATATGATTGAAGTTTTTCTTTATCACCTGTCATATGTTTTGAACATCCATTGTCGATGTACCATTGATTTTCCTGCCCTTCTGTATATAAGGCTATACCACATCTTTCTGGTTGTGTTTCTTTCATTCTCCATGTTTTGATATTTTAGGCTTGCTCCTTCTAAGTTGCTTACTGAAACCTGCTCCTGCATTCAGAATCTTCATGACCAAAATTATTACAAATAGAACATTCTATTTCATTTTCAAGAGAAGAAAAGTTATTATAGGTCCTTTTCATGATTCCAGTCATACTCCTCTATTTTTGAGCTTCTCTAGTCATGATAGTTTTGTAGGAAACACATTGAGCTACTTTGTGTCCAAAGTTGTGGCAAGAGAAACATTGGCCATTGAAGAAATTCCTGCGATTATCAACCCTGCGGACCGAACGATTGTAGTTTTCATTGACATTCATTCTTGAGACAAATTGAGAATGATTTACCTGTGGTCTGTTGTAGCTTCTGTTTATCCTTGAAGTAGATTGCCACTGATTTACTTGGTGATCTCTTTTCATTATTGAAGAAAAATGTCCCTAATTTACCTGGTGAGTAGCATTGTGCCTTTGTTGTTGATTGTCGATTTGTTCACTTCTCCTTGCTGCATCAATATAACTTTTGGAGGTGGATGGCTTCTGTGCTTGAGATGCTTCTTCATTATATCCCAGACCTGTCTTGATTAGTGGAGAATGTTGTACTTTGATAATCTCATCTAACGTTTCAAATCCTTTAACAAATCTAACATTAAGAGATTTAGTTTTTTCAATCTCTTTTCTAAGTCCCACTATTTCACATTCTAACTTTTCATGATATTTTTCACTTTCAGCCAATTGGAATTGCAGAGTATCAATAATCATATTTTTCTCTTCTAAACAAATTTTGAGTTTAGAAATCTCTTGATAAAGACCTTCTTCATCTATAGCATCCATGAAATCATCATCTTCAAAAGCCATTAAAAGTCTATACTTATTACCTTGTTCATCCTCATCACTATTTAAAAATCCATCGTTGTCTTCATGAGTGTAATAGATTTTCTTATTTACATTCTATTTCTTGTTCCATCTAACAGGTTCCTTACCTTTATGAGGACACTTAGCAGCATAGTGACCGACTCTTCCACAAGCAAAACATTTGAAAGGTAACTTACCTCTGAATCTTCTAGCACCCCGTTGAAGGTTCTCGACAGAGTTTGATTCTTCCTCTTCTGCTGACATATGTCCCGAGTCATAAGAATCTTCTACCTGATGGTCCCCCTTTCCTCATTTCATAAGCGGTTAGAATTCTGTGTAGTTGAGACATGGTAATTTTCTGTAGATTCTCCTTTTATTCTATTGTAGAAAATTTTTATTCAAACTTAGAAGACAAATATCTCAGAACCTTTTCAACCACAACAGCCTCTTTTATTTCTTCACCCAAAATTTTCATACAATTAACAATCTCATCTATGCGTAGGAAATAGTTAGCCACACTTTCATTATTGTACTTTCTGAGATTTTCATATTGAATTCTGAGGGTTCGAAGTTTTGCTCTTTTTACCTATTCATCTCCTTCATAGCTCAGAACGATCTTGTCCCATATTTGTTTTGCGGTTTTCTACTGCATAACCTTGATGAATTCTGATTGAGATAGACATCCTAATAGCGTTTGACAACCTTTGCATTAGTTTCAAACTCCTTCTTCTCAGCCGAATCTGTAGGAGTAGCTGATGGAAAGGTGTACCCTGTATCTATGATATCCCAAACTTCTGTACCAAGAGATTGAAGATAGGCTGTAACTCTTACCTTCTAATAGACGAAGTTGGTCCCATCAAAAATTGGTGGCCTGATTGATGCTTCTCTCTCATAGTTGCTCATGATGATAGATCTTCCTTCAAGCGATCAAGCTTCTTCTGAAGGACCCACTCTGATACCAATTGTTGGAAATAATACTGAGAGGGGGGTTGAATTAGTATTATCTTGTCAATTATTTTCTTTTTCAAACCCAGAACATATACGCTACTTCAGTTAGAGAAAACCGCGTATATATGCAACTATAGATAAGGAAACCCGCGTATACCATACAGACTTATAATTTAAAATATTATACAGATGTTGAACATTAATCTATGCATCAGGATCATATAAATAGTAACCAGGAACAGAAAAATAGAGCAGAAGACAATCACACACAAGAACACAAGATATAAGGTGGAAACCCAATGTGGGTGAAAACCACCTGCTGCAATATGTCTCTATCTTTTCAATTAGAAACTTCTTTTTACAATGATTATGTACTGGTGCAGTCCTTTACTAGTACACAGACTGCTACCTATAGAGAGCTACAACCCTCTCTCGTTTTCCAGCTTCTCCTGGAAGGGAGCTACAACCCCCTTAGTTCTTGTACTAGTTGAGATACTAGTACGCAGGCTGCTACCTGCAGAAAACTACAACTTTCTCTTCCTTCTAGGGACCATGTTTCATAAATTTTCAGACTAGATCCACAAATAACATTAGTCAAACATCAAGAATTTATGCATCAAGCAATCAAATTTTCACCAATCAAAACTGAATCAAAATAAACACTTCTCTGACGACTGTACCCAGATCATAATAACAGTAATCACACCCCACTTCTGAACCCAAGAAACTGTAGAAATAAACAGAAGTAGCTAGAACATAAATCAAGAGATGTACGCTACTTCACTATTCAGAAACCTGCGTACAGATCTATAAATTCATTCTTTAAAATATTCAAATATTAGTTAACCCAGATTATCAGATTTATAGATCAAGCGTGCAACACATATCACAGATCAAAATCATTTAGAGATACCACTATTCCAGCCTTAAGATTTTGACCCATCAATAGAACTTATCCTTCTCCTTGCGCTCAGGTTCCTTCTTCATTCAGATCCAGATCTACGCCATAACCCAATCACAGTATTCCAGATCTAGCACATTTTCAGATATTCAATAATTCAGAAGATACCTTTCCAAATGATCTCCTTCCTCTTTTATAGCCTTAGGCCTTTCACAATACCACGGACCAAAAACCATAACAATTCAATACCATGGACCCAATACATAAGATTTCCCATGTGCATGCGCTTTTCTCTGCATAAAAATGCGTGAACTTTTCTCTACATGAAAGTGCGTGAACTTTTCTCTGCATGAAAGTGTGTGAACGTTTCTCTGCATGAAAGTGTGTGAACTTTTCTCTGCATGAAAGGAATTTTTCTCTGCATGAAAGTGCGTGAACTTTTCTCTTCATGAAAGGAACTTTTTTCTACATGAAAGTGCATGAACTTTTCTCTGCGTGAAAGTCCGTGAACCAGAAAATAACTTTGCTGCACTATAATTTATCATTTGAGATGAGTGGGTTGCCATCAAGTACAACATGTGTATCATAATGCCAACACTTAAATCACAACCTCGATGGATGAAACTATATTTGGGATCTTCTATCTTGTTCACACGTTCAACCAATGTTTGAGTCTAAGCATGTGAATCAATGAGCTGGAGTCAAACATGGTAGACACCATCTGATTATCGATCAATGATGTAAGTTGTTAACAGACATGAGAGAAACCACCGATGATGTTAATGGCTCTCAATGTACTATAGTAAAATCCTTATGGTGTGAATAAATGAGTTGATTCCGAACACCACATAGAATATTTTGGTCCAAGGTCATTGATGCAAACTTATCACTGAGAGCAAGGATACTTTCCATTGATGTATGAAAGCACCAAGTTACCAAAGGTGTGTTTCTAAGTCAAATTCCTAGATGATGTGTTGATTTCAACAAGAAGCGACTTGTTGTAGGAGGGACTTGATGTATCCCCCATCAACGACATGAAACAGGTATCATGACTGAGATAGAATGATCATAATGATGCTGATATGGAACTGGACCTGGAAAGGAAAACATGAAATCAAGGCTTAATAGTATTGTAGCACAAATCAACTGAATAACTTCTCTTGAACACGCCAACAACACTGCATGGGGTTGGCAACATTGACCCAAAACCAAAATGGAGGCTCTGATGATGGTATAATAACAAAAAGACAAGAAAATTACCCAACTCAACAACCACAGAGATGAAGTGGAAAAGCGTCGTGTTCAAGAGAGACTACTACCATTAGAAAAATGGAATCCCTTGTTTTCCCAATTTCCCCAACCATACTGGTTGGTACGTCTTTATTTCTTAAGAAGCTTGAGGAGGATAACAGATGCTTGATCTATAAGTTCATCCTTTGGATGAATCCCTAATCTATAAGTTCATCCTTTGGATGAATCCCTCTGAGTATATTTAACGAACCCCGTGAAGGAGTGGTTCGACCTTGTCATGTTTTACAAGTCCATAAATGTTTGATGTTTTAACAAGTCCAGTGAAGGTAAAACTCGACATATTTTTCACGTTTAGAGAGTTTGAAAAAGAGGCAAAAAAGAAAAATCAAGGTGTCCCTTTTCATAGGTAGTCCCCTAGGTCCAAAAAGGTAGAAAAAAATACCCAAGATAACCTCTTAGCCATGTTCAACTAAGGTATTCCTTTTTCATAGCTAGTCTATACCAGTTTGAAAAAGGGTTAAACTTATACTGAGTAGACGTCTTTTCATTTACTTTTACGAGTTCGAAAAGACAAGTGCTCAACAATATTTTCATATTTTGGCAGTATAAAAAGAGTGGAAAGAGGACTTGTTGAAGCCCCAAAAATCGGGTCAACAATAAGGGGGATACCTGCCCGGTCTGGACCTTGGTTGGCATCTCCTTTTTCGTTTGGTATAGCGGGTCTGACTGGGGATATGGGACCAGTTTACCAATTCAAGTGTTTGTGTGTGTGAAATATTGATATTTCTAGTCTAACAGTTCCTAATTGAGATGCTCTAATTCCAACTTTAATCTAATGACATGCTATTGTATTCCAATAAACAGAAATATCTAAGTCTATACTAACCCGCGGTGTAATCTTTCTATTATGTGATCTTAAATGATTTCAGATAACAATCGGTAATAAAGACCATTCAACTGTTATAAGAAAAGAATTCAATATATGTGAACTAGTTCGCATAAAAAGTTAGATGAAACAGTTGTGAAAAGCATATCGCATAATAAGCTACTTATACATTAAGCAATAATAAATAGCTATCACCTTACAAAAGTGCGAAATGATAACTCAGGAATTCACGCATTAACATATAAACAACTGAACTTGAATATCACTTTAACACAGGAAATAGAAACAGTTAGGAGATATAAGTACCATTTATAACTAGTTCTACTCATGAGCTTCAAGCGATAACGATTTATTTCTTCTCAATCCAAAATCCACTAAGAGTACAGAAGTGCAACATCAATAGCAGACATTAAATGCAAAAACCAACAAATCTTGTTTCAGTCATGCATCAAAACCTCCTCGGAGGGTGCAAAAGTGCATGTTCTGAGGACAAATTTTTGATAAATTTCTGGACGCTTCTCTAAATGCATGAGAAGGGTTTAAATACTACTAAATACATCTAAAAATAACTTATTACAAAAATATAGGATGTAGTTTAAATGACCGTCCTTTCTCTAAGAAAAAATAAAGCAAAACTCTTTCTAAAATTAAATCTAAAACTAACTATTTTTGTATTTGCTCCTTAACATCGCAAGCATTCAACATTTACTTGAGAAGAGTCGGTTGGCCGACTTCAGCCTTTAACTGTGCTGTGAAAACAGAATCAGCAAGAGCTGGTGCCATCTTTTCGGCGGCATTAATGATTCTTTTGAGAGTCATACACTGGCTGTGTGGTTTCACTAAATAAGCCCAGTAAAAATCCCAATTCAACTTAGTTAATCTTTTAATGGATTCTGCATTTTCTTGTGCTTTCTTTTTCCAATTTGCTTGCAGCTGCTGTACCTTTGGTAGATACCCTGGAGTAGTTTCCGAGATTAGATTTGCTTTATGAAAATTTTCATTTATACAATCAATAAGGATGTTTGTTGTTGTAGCTGCTTCTTCCGCTACTTACTCGGCTTCCTTGATCTATGTATCCCATTTGTTAAAGAGCATTTATTTATGATTATCATTTATTATTGGTGTGTTTTCTCTTTTTCCTTCCTCTGTCGCTTTCCATGCCAAATATTTAGTAACTCGTCTGTCAACTAAATCATAATCATGTCGTAAATCTATGACTTGATTGGTGATTGTATAGCTTATTTCACAATACGAGTTCCACAATGTTATTCTTTGGCCAAATGCTTCCTGTTGCTGTAGTAGTTGGTCATTCAAGGAAATGGATTCTATGATGCATTCTGTAAGTTTGGGATCATCCTTGTGCAACTCCTTCGTATCTTATAACTGCTTTTCTTTCTCATCCAAACTGTTTTGGTAGCCTATTTGCATTCGTTGGAATTCTTGTTGTAGTCTTTCAAGTTGTTTTTGTGCTTCGTTGTTGGCATTGGCTTGTTGCAGCTATTGTTGCAAAGCTTGTATGAGGCCCTCTTTTTCTTTCAGTAGCTGTTGTACCTCAGATGCTTTGTCAATTGTTGCATAAGCATAAGCTCCTACTATTTGAGATAATTTGGCGAGATTTTCAGTTGGATCGGTAATAGGGTCTCGCCATAGGACATCCAATTCCTTTGCATCCTGAGAGATCGCATTTTCCAATTTCCTATTCTTCCTTTGTTTTCTTACTACTGCCTTATGTTATGGACTATAAAATACGTCAAGAGGAGGATTTTTCTCTATCTTGAGTATAAGTTCAGAGGATGGGGTAATTGGAATGTGTTCCATATCAGCTACATTGTCAATTGTTCTCGTGACCATATCTCCTGTTTCCTGTACATTTGTTACTGGTGTCCTTGTGCTTTTCCCTTCAAGGTTGATTAAATCATTGAAGGTTTCCCATTCTTTGTCTAGCTCATTTCTATCCGATGGTGGCAGACTAATGAGAGGGGGAGGATCTACCTACGGAGAAATTAACACCAGTTGCTGTGCAGAGTCTTTTGATTGGGCAGTATCCCTTACTGAACCTTTGCTTTTACCATGGTTACTTTCAGATTTCTTGGAATGTTCTGATGTTTCTTTTCCATACTTGGAATTCGATCTATCTGTACCAGAACTTTCACTGAGGCTAATACTCAGAGTTGATTGTCTTACAGGTTCTAAGCATAGTTTTTCCAAAGGAATACTAGCTAGCCTTCTTTCTCTGTATGTTTTGAACTGTTGAAACTTTGCTAGAGGGAGTCGTGTTTGAGCTGAGTGCAGAATTTCTTCAAGTGTGCTTTTCTGTTGGAATATATCGTCAAGACGATCCTCTTCTTTGGAAAAGACTTTTATTTTGACTACGACAGTGAAATTATTTGCAATGTCATAAGGATCGAACGACCTTCTTTGAAACTTGAACAATTGTAGACATGTTATGTTATTCACTTCCTTGAATGCATGACCTACATAAAATAGTGAAAAGGCTCCACAGGCTACAGGAAATTGTGGCAAAATAGTCGTCTTTTTGTCTTTCAAATCCTTAGTCAAACCTCCTTCTAAGCAGGTTTGATAAGCAATTTCTCGTGCCATGAGCTTATCGGGAACATACAATGGTAAGACGTGAGGGGAAACGTCACTTCTGAATACTCTGACGTATGTAAACAACTCTTCTCCAAACCATCTCGCGACTGTGAGTATATCTACTTCTGCTTCAGGAGAACACCTTGGAGCATCTTTATCGTACAACATTTTGTACAGGGGCAACATAACTCCATGACAAATTTTGTAGAAAATGGAGGAACTTAGAGTCCCACAATTCTTTGTGATAAACATGAATGGGTAAGGGGTCTTGGGTTGTCCATTTCCATCCCATTACAGGAAAATTTGAAACATAGCAAATTGCATCCATTACATATGTTGATAAGTAAAATGGGGGATAAATTATTTGAGCAACAGTTCTTTTAGATCGGTAATATACAATGGAAGTGGCTAAGTTATCAGACAATATTCTAGACCAATCCATAATGGTAGAATTAACGGCGGCATCCAACAATGGTAGCCAATCAGGTGATAATTTGTTAATGTCTGGTTTTTCGTAAAGTCTACAGAGCATAGCACCAGCAAAACAATATGGGCAAGTGAGAGAACCAGCACTATACATACCGTGTTTATCCTTTTTCAGCGGCTCGTCTCTCCTTGACCAATATTTAGTGCATTTTGCTAGGTTCTCATTTTCTTTAACAAACTTCTCTATGAACTGTTTGTTATAATTTTCCTGTGTCTCCAGCAAATGATACATAAGTTTCAAATCTTGTTGAGCGAATGAGCCAATAAGCCCTTGACCCTGAGTCTTGAACTGTCTGTTTTTAATGTCTGCGTTGTCCGATACCCATTTAACCATGTCTGTGTAGGGAAGAAGTTTGGGCCTTGCCGCTATCCGGTGCAAGAATGAACATGCTAAATCTGCAACTGATGCCTCAGAAGACCCTTGTGAACCTGCAGTAGCCATAGACTCCATTATCTTGGGATTCTCTTCCTCCAGTAGATTATACATGCCTTCCCAAGTGGTAATACCCGCATCTCTATTGCATGCGATGTCTATGTACAAGGGCACTATTTCTTTATCTTTAAACGTTGAAGACTTGCCTTTCTTCCCCATAGTATCTTGTATACTACTTTGTATATTTCTTTGACCTTCGTTCCTGCAGTTTACAAGTGAGGTGAGAGTAATGATAAGAAACAGCGATGGGAAAGCTTTAAATGCCGAAGACATGCAACAGTATACCACCTTACGTGAACTGACTCTTCGATAAACACGAAATCATATATTCTTAACAACTGGAAACTACTTCATTACTTAGCATTAAAGCGCATAACCAGGTTTCATTTTATGGAAAAAGCTTTTTCTTGAATAATGAGCCAGAAAAGTCTGCGATGGAGTGATTTTGCGATTTGCTTTGCAATATCATAGATTGTTGTATCGCATAATCGCAATATCGCAAGGTTTTTATGTTGTCCTATCATAAGATCGCTCTGCCGTCTTATCGCAATATCGCATGATCGCATGATCGTGGTATGTGCATATTTTTTGTTAACCAGTTTCTTGCGAGGTGCGATTTTGCGATATGCACTATCGCATATCGGCGTTTTTTGCGCTTTTTTAGCGTAATTGCGTTTTAAGGCATGCGATACGATATTCCTTAAGAAGTGATTTTACCTTTCACCATCATAAAACTTAAGCTTTTTTAGATTTCAAAGGTATTTTCCTAAGTTATGATGGTAAGTTTTATTAAAAAGGAAATACAAGCACTAATTCATTTTTTTTAACTTTTTGACTAAGGGTCCCCACTTACTTAGTATTAGTGATAACACTAAATAAGAAGGGGGGGTTTTTGGTGGCCACAACAATTGGCGATTCACTTGGAAGAACCAGTTATCTCTGTCTTTCTTTTGAATTTTCTAAACTTCCCAAACAAATTTTTTTCTAGAAAGTTAAAATTTATTATAGAAAGATAAAGTACATTATGCTTTAATCTGTCAATGATATTTTGTTTCAATTATTTTCAACTTTGATTATTTTCTCCCTCAAGCTCATTCTTGTATTTACATCAATCATTACTTGGTTTGTAAAGATAAAACAAAGTCTTCTCTGTAAACCAGTTTTAAATATGCTCATTTATCGTAGGTAGAGCCTCTGCTGCCAGCAGGCATTCATAGCCTCGACAGGGTTACCTGTTACCCAGCAATGATCCTGTATCCTGCTTAAAGAAACCTACAACTCCCAAAGAAGAATCCACATCCACACTTGTTTCTTTGATTTTCTTTTACTCTTAAAGAGCAATGTCCTGGTTTGATAGCCAATTTATGACACAGTCATTCACTTGATTTATAACTTTTCTAAACAAGCTGGCTCGTAATGAGACCCCTTGTCTTTTGATTGCAACAATCTTGAGTCATTTCCCTGTTGTGGTATGCAGTATTGGCAAAGTCAGCAAGTTATAATATATGTGATTATGATAATCCGGCTCGTGATGAGACCTCTTACTTTTTAAGATAAAGTGTATCCTTGGATTGTTCCTCTGAAAGTTGTGATTTCCTTAGTAGGGAGGAAGCCATTGTTTCCTTAAGATAGCTCTGGTCGACAATAGTAGAGTTTTTGGAAAGAGTTGTTCTACAGAGAATCCTTATTTTGTTATTGATACCTTTTATTGCACTCATATAAAACAATTTCTCACTAAAGGTTGTTTTCATCAAATTTTATGAAGTTGAAACTAGTATCATATCTAAGCTAGAGTCTTTAACTGTATCTTTCTGTAATAAAGATCAATTTTCCAAAAGATTTGCTATCTATACAACCGAAAGATCAAAATATAAAAGAGAATTGGTATATTTTTTGTAAATCCCTAATATAACCATTCACAACTAGTTTTATTATGAAAGAATTATTTAAGGAAGGATTAGAAATCTTCTGATAAGAAGTAGATACTTCCTTGAACATATATATGATATGAAAAGGGCTAATTTCTACCTTTATTTTTAATCTACAGAACTATTAAAAATCAATTATCTATATAAACAAACTAACTAAATTAATCCTACTCCTATTCTAACCATGTACATGAAAATGACTAGGTATAGTCATATTTCCAGTGCAACCATTCTTTCATTTTTATTCTTGCATATATAAACAGTTCAAATGTTAGTAGTAAAAATAAAACTCTTATTGAACTAAAAACATTATATCTAAAATCAAAATGTACAACTATTGTTAGAAGTTTATTTAAAATCTCCTTCTGATGAAATTTTCCTTCCAATTGAATACCAATTGGATCATAGAAATAGGGATGGATTTCTATTAAGGATTGAGAAATGTTCAAATGAATATATGACAGACCAGATTGAGGATATGAATTTTTAGGTCCAAAGGCCTGAAAGATATTGTTAGTGTTACGTGTAAATGTTAAGCTATTGACACTTTTCCATGAAAACAAATTTTCCAAATGTATATTATTTTTAAATGAATCAATGAAGAATGAAGGGAAATCTTTCGAATGAAATGGAAAATTAGTAGTTAAATTATATCGCTGGTAGATTTCTAAAAGTACATTCTCTTGTTGATATTGTCTTAGAGAAAATAGAGGCTTTTGAAAAAACATTGACATTGGTTGAAATTGAAATTGAAATAGCTTTTGATGTTTTTGAAAAAATTCAATTTCCCAATAAGGCAATATATTAATTGAATGTTTGATATTAAAGTGTTCAATATGCCAGCGCAATGTATCAAAAATCTGAGAATAAAATCTGAAAATAAATCTGATTTTATGCAAAATAAGTGAAAAAATTAAAATGAAATCACTATCTGTACAACTAGTGTTATAGCACAATTGGGATCTTTTTGAAATAATTTCTCTTTCACAAGGCATGGCCAGAATATGGAATTTGAGTGATTTCGAATTCAACCTTGTGAATTAGAAAAAGAATTATGATTATGCACAGGCGTGAAAGCTTGATCATGATATGAATCATATATTGGAATATTTTCTTGAATAGTGAAGTCATGAAGATGATTTGTTGTTTTAGAATGAGGATTGGTTGAAGTAATTTCTAAATTAAAATATCTCTCATTCTCCAATGTTATTTGAATTTTCTGATGATTTTCTCGAGACAAATAACCATCCTCAATATCAGAGTAAACATCATAAATGACTTTGCAAGATTCTCTCGATTTCCCTTCAATTTCACCCAGTATATCAAAACAAGGAGGGACAAGAATTTCATTTTCGTTAATGGCAAAAGAATGATCAAAATTCGCTTCTTTATCTTGATCAAAACTTAATGATGATTCATTTAGATCAGCCTCTGCATTTTCTGAAATATCATTAATACCAAGAGGAGAAGAATTACCATCATTAAAAATATCAGGATAAAGGGAAAAATGTGATTCTGAAATAATGCATTTAAAAATATCTCTGCTTGAAAATTCTTGTACATTATACTCGTTGTAAATTTCAGATTCCAGATCATTCCCTTGTGTGCTCCTGATTTTTTGAAGAAGATCATTTTGATGTTCTGATCTCGGCATTTGCTTGTCATGGAAAGATTCAGAAATTTGTATAGTTGTTTGCATTTGCTAATTTGCAATTTGATTTTCTGAATTTACCTCAAAGTTGCTTTCAGATTCCAAGGCGACTCTTTCTTCAAAATTGCTGCTATTGTCTTCCTGTATTTGATCAAAAATATTTTCTAAGCTTTGTGATGCTTCTTCATCATTATTGATTTGCACATCTGAATTGGATTTCTCATTTATCTTAGAAGGGAATTGAACAAAGCTTGGACTAATTTCATATGTACCAGGAATAGGAGGTGGAGCATAAGTATGTTCATACCAATCTAGCAATTCTTCTTTTATGGATTCATCTTCGACATTAAATTTTAAATAATTCAAATGAAATCGAATATTAAAATCTCTAACAGATTCATTTTCTTTTCATAGATATTCAATCTCATCATATACCTGATCATAATTATAGCAGTCAAATTTACAAACTAAAATTGTGAAAAATTGATCCCAGCTGTGAATTGAGGCAACCGGAAGAGTTTTACACTAGTTTCTAGCTTCTGCTACAAATGTGAGAGTAAAAATTCTGCATAAAATGCCTTCGTCAATTCCTTGAAAATCAGAATTTGAAACATTATGAATAAATTGAAGGGCATGATTAAAAGCAGAACAATTCCTCTACCATTGAATTTTTCCTGAGACAAGAGTCTTACCACTTCGGGTGGAGTGTTGGAAGATGCACGTACACGGATACAACTCCAAATCAGAAGTCTAAGAGGAGCCATCGTAATTTATATACAATGTTAAAATTATAACGACTTCGACAGACAACATGTTTCAGGCCCTCCTTCTAGCGCCAAATATGTTGAAGCCCCGAAAATTGGGTCAAAAACAAGAGGGATACCCGCTCGGTCAAGACCTTGGCTGGCAGCTCCTTTTCTGTTTGGTATAGCGGGTCCGACTGGGGATATGGCACCAGTTTCCCAATTCAAGTGTGTGTGTGTGAAATATTGATATTTCTAGTCTAACAGTTCCTAATTGAGATGCTCTAATTCTAACTTTAATCTAATGACATGCTATTGTATTCCAATAAACAGAAATATCTAAGTCTATACTAACCCGCGGTGTAATCTTTCTATTATGCAATCTAAAATGATTTCAGATAACAATCAGTAATAAAGATCATTCAATTGTTATAAGAAAAGAATTCAATATATGTGAACCACTTTGCGTAAAAAGTTAGACGAAACAGTTGTGAAAAGCATATCGCATAATAAGCTACTTATACATTAAGCACGAATAAATATCTATCGCCATACAAAAGTGTGAAATGATAACTCAAGAATTCACACATTAACATATAAACAATTGAACTTGAATATCACTTTAACATAGGAAATAGAAACAATTAAGAGATATAAGTACCATTTATAACTAGTTCTACTCATGAGCTTCAAGCGATAACGATCTATTTCTTCTCAATCCAACATCCACTAAGAGTACACAAGTGCAACATCAGTAGCAGACATTAAATGCAAAAATCAACAAATATTGTTCCATTCATGCATCAAAACCTCCTCGGAGGGTGCAAAAGTGCATGTTCTGAGGACAAGTTTTTGATAAATTTCTGGACCCTTCTCTAAATGCATGAGAAGGTTTTAAATACTACTAACTAAATCTAAAAATAACTTATTAAAAAAAAATAGGATGCGGTTTAAATGACTATCCTTTCTCTAGGAAAAAATAAAGCAAAACTATTTCTAAAATTAAATCTAAAACTAACTATTTCTATATTTGCTCCTTAACATCGCAAGCATTCAACATTTGCTTGAGAAGAGTCGGTTGGCCAACTTCAGCCTTTAACTGTGCTGTGAAAATGGAATCAGCAAGAGTTGGTGCCATCTTTTCAGCAGAATTAATGATGCTTTTGAGAGTCATACACTGGTTGTGTGGTTTCACTAAATAAGCCCAGTAAGAATCCCAATTCAACTTAGTTAATCTTTTAATGGATTTTGCCTTTTCTTGTGCTTTCTTTTTCCAGACTGCTTGCAGCTGCTATACCTTTGGTAGATACCCTGGAGTAGTTTCCAAGATTAGATTTGCTTTATGCAAATTTTCATTTATGCAATCAATAAGGATGTTTGCTATTGTAGCTACTTCTTCCGCAGCTTGCTCGGCTTCCTTGATCTGTGTATCCCATTTTTTAAAGAGCATTTCTTTATGATTATCATTTATTATTGGTGCGTTTTCTCTTTTGCCTTCCTCTATCGCTTGCCATGCCAAATATTCAGTAACTCATCTGTCAACTAAATCATAATCATGTCGTAAATCTACGACTTGATTGGTGATTGTATAGCTTATTTCACAATACGAGTTCCGTACTGTGTTATTCTTTGGCCAAATGCTTCTTCTTGCTGTAGTAGTTGGTCATTCATGGAAATGGATTCTGCGATGAATTCTGTAAGTTTGGGATCATCCTTGTGAAACTCCTGCGTATCTTGTAACTGCTTTTCTTTCTTAGCCAAACTGTTTTGGTAGCCTATCTGCATTCGTTGGAATTCTTTTTGTAGTCTTTCAAGTTGTTTCTATGCGTCGTTGTTGGCATTGCTTGTTGCAGCTGTTGTTGCAATGCTTGTATGAGGTCCTCTTTTTCTTTCAGAAATTGTTGTACCTCAAATGCTTTGTCAATAGTTGTAGAAGCATAAGCTCCTACTATTTGAGATAATTTGGCGAAATTTTCAGTTGGATCGGTAATAGGGTCTTGCCATAGGACATCCAATTCCTTTGCATCCTGAGAGATCACATTTTCCAATTTCCTCTTCTTCCTTTGTTTTCCTACTACTGCCTTATGTTGTGGATTGTAAAATATGTCAAGAGGATGAATTTCCTCTATCTTGAGTATAAGTTCAAAGGATGGGGTAATAGGAATGTGTTTAATATCAGCTACATTGTCAATTGTTCTCATGACCATATCTCCTGTTGCCTGTACATTTGTTACTGGTGTCCTTGTGCTTTGCCCTTCAAGGTTGATTAAATCATTGAAGGTTTCCCTCTCTTTGTCTAGCTTGGTTCTATCCGATGGTGGCAGACTGATGAGAGGGGGAGGATCTACTTGCAGAGAAATTAACACTAGTTGTTGTGCAGTTTCTTTTGATTGGGCAGTATCCCTTACTGACCCTTCACTTTTACCATGGTTACTTTCAGATTTCTTGGAATGTTCTGATGTTTCTTTTCCAGACTTGGATTTAGATCTATCTGTACCAGAACTTTCACTAAGGCTAATACTCGGAGTTGATTGTCTTACGGGTTCTAAGCATAGTTTTTCCAAAGGAATACTAGCTAACCTTCTTTCTCTGTATGTTTTGAACTGCTGAAACTCTGTTGGAGGGATTCGTGTTTGAGCTGAGTGCAGAATTTCTTCAAGTGTGATTTTCTGTTGGAATATATCATCAAGATGATCCTCTTATTTGGAAAATACTTTTATTTTGATTGCGGCAGTGAAATTCTTTGCAATGTCATAAGGATCGAATGGCCTTCTTTGAAACTTGAAAAATTGTAGACATGTTATGTTATTCACTTCCTTGAATGCATGACCTACATCAAATAGTGAAAAGGCTCCACAGGCTACAGGAAATTGTTGCCAAATAACCTTCTTTTTGTCTTTCAAATCCTTAGTCAAACCTCCTTCTGAGTAGGTTTGATAAGCAATTTCTCATGCCATGAGCTTATCAGGAACATACAAGGGTAAGATGTGAGGGGAAACATCACTTCCGAATACTCTGACATATGTAAACAATTCTTCTCCAAACCATCTCGCGGCTGTGAGTATATCTACTTCTACTTCAGGAGAACACCTTGGAGCGTCTTTATCATACAACATTTTGTACAGGGGCAACATAACTCCATGACAAATTTTGTAGAAAAATGGAGGGAACTTAGAGTCCCACAATATTTGTGATAAACATGAATGGGTAAGGGGTCCTGGGTTTTCCATTTCCATCCCATTACATGAAACTTTGAAACATAGCAAATTGCATCCATTACATATGCCGATAAGTAAAATGGGGGATAAATTCTTTGAGCAACAGTTCTTTTAGATCAATAATTTACAATGGCAGTGGCTAAGTTATCAGACAATATTCTAGACTAATCCATAATGGTAGAATTAACGACGGCATCCAACAATGGTAGCCAATCAGGTGAGAATTTTTTAATGTCTGGTTTTCCGTTAAGTCTACAGAGCATAGCACCAGCAAAACAATATGGGCAAGTGAGAGAACCAGCACTATACATACCGTGTTTATCATTTTTCAGCGGCTTGTCTCTCCTTGACCAATATTTAGTGCATTTTTCTAGGTTCTCCTTTTCTTTAACAAATTTCTCTATGAACTGTTTGTTATAATTTGCCTGTGGCTCTGAAAAATGATACATAAGTTTCAAATCTTGTTGAGCGAATGAGCCAATAATCCCTTGACCCTGAGTCTTGAACTGTATGTTTTTAATGTCTGCGTTGTCCAATACCCATTTAACCATGTCTGTGTAAGGGAGAATTTCGGGCCTTGCCGCTATCCGGTGCAAGAATGAACATGCTAAATCTGCAACTGATGCCTCAGAAGACCCTTGTGAACCTGCAGTAGCCGTAGACTCCATTATCTTGGGATTCTCTTCCTCCAGTAGATTATACATGCCTTCCCAAGTGGTAATACCCGCATCTCTATTGCATGCGATGTCTGTGTACAAGGGCGCCATTTCTTTATCTTCAAAAATTGAAGCCTTGCCTTTCTTCCCCATAGTATCTTGTATACTTCTTTGTATATTTCTTTGACCTTCGTTCCTGCAGTTTACAAGTGAGGTGAGAGTAATGATAAGAAACAACGATGGGAAAGCTTTAAATGTCGAAGACATGCAACAGTATACCACCTTACATGAACTGGCTCTTCGATAAACACGAAATCATATACTCTTAACAACTGGAAACTACTTCATTAATTAGCATTAAAGCGCATAACCAGGTTTTGTTTTATGGAAAAAGCTTTTTCTTGAATAATGAGCCAGAAAAGTCTGCAATGGAGCGATTTTGCGATTTGCTTTGCAATATCACAGATCGTTGTATCGCATAATCGAAATATCGCAAGGTTTTTCTGTTGTCCTATCGTGAGATCGCTCTGTCATCTTATTGAAATATCGCATGATCGCATGATCATGGTATGTGCTTATTTTGTGCTAAGCAGTTTCTTGCAAGGTGCGATTTTGCGATATGCGCTATCGCATATCGGCGTTTTCTACGGTTTTTTAGCGTAATTGTGTTTTAAGTCATGCGATGCGATATTCCTTAAGAAGTGATTTTACCTTTAACCACCATAAAACTTAATCTTTTTTAGATTTCAAAGGTATTTTCCTAAGTTATGATGGTAAGTTTTATTAAAAAGGAAATACAAGCACTAATTCATTTTTTTAACTTTTTGACTAAGGGTCCCCACTTACTTAGTATTAGTGATAACACTAAATAAGAAGGAGGGGGTTGTTGGTGGCCACAATAGGACTCTAGGGGGTTTCCTTTTTCATAGGTTTAAAAAGCCCAAAAAAGAGATAGAAGTGTACTCTCTAGTCAAAGTAGCATGTTCAAACATAATGAAAACTTGCTAACAGTTTTCGTCTGGCTCATAACAACACAAGAAGGATTAACCATACATGTTTCATAGTAAAAATGAAGAATATATAGGTAAAAACACTAAGAATGAATAAAATAATGGGAAAATGACCGTAAATATTCAAAATGACTTATCGTTTTTACCATTTCACATTTTACCTTAAACAATGAGTATTTGGAGTCATTTTTCCCTCGATCTTCTAGACCTGGTTATGGCTGATCTAGGGAACCATTTCGAGTGTCGTCACTTCCATGTAGGAACCAAAACCTTTCTATATCTTTCCACGGTTCATTTTTGTGTTTTTATGCAAAAAGTTTAAGGTTTTGAGGCCCTCAAGGTTCCTAAAAAATTCCTTGGGACCAACGCACCCCCGCTATGTCAAAAACTGCGTTTCACCCAGGCACAGGAACAATACAAGAAGAGGTGCAACGCTCTGGTAAACACTGTTGGGGTGCGTTGCACATTTCTCTAAGTTTTATTTCAGTTTTGCCTCAAATTTTGTCAAGTTTTTTACATGGGAAATGGCCTAATGGATTTCTTGTTGATGTTTCAGGTACCCATTAGCACATAATGGCATTCATTTGGAGAGAAAGAGAACATGAGGAACAAGACGTGAACACAAAAAATGACCATGCTACCATCCAGGCGCTCAAAAATTATAGGTTATTGAAATTCCTCTGGCTTCCTGGTATGAGGAAATAGATGGAGTTGTTGAAATGCCTTGTCTGCTCATGGGATATTCATGCACATTCATTTAGGTTTGGAGAGAATCTACTCAAGATACAGGTAAAGCATATTTACTTTCTGACAGGATTGTCAAAGAGAGGTGCCCCCATCTCTCTTCTAGGTGGAAGAAGTGGCGGTGAGACGGTGAAAGGCTATATCGATACCTATTGGAGACCTCGATCCCTTCCTAATAGGGATGGAAAGATAACATAAAGCATGTAACTCAATTACCTTTGAGAACAATCTTGTTCATTATTGCAAGATTGGCAGGCAGTTCAACACTACATGTAACAATCAAATCATAAGTGCAGTATGGGATAGAGTTTTTAGAGCCGACAATATTTAACTGGAGTGAGGGTGTCTTGGTAAATTTGAAGGAACGACTTACTAAAGAAAAGAACGTTGGCTATGGTCTAATCTTAGTCTCTTTTTCTCTAGAGCGGGTACCATTATTGCAGCCTCAACATATTATACTTGAGCCCATCGGTTCCTAGGACCCCACGGATGAGGAGATGGATAGACGATATGAACTAACATGTAGGCCCATTAGCAATCAACTTTTCACCAACCTTCTTTTGGTGGCTACACATACAGTTCATCATCATTGATGATTATCCTTATGCAAGGATGGATTTACATGATGATCCTGAGCTCAAGTTTCCTAAGGGTGAGCAATAGGATGCTTCAGGTAAGATACTTCAACCATTAATTTTTTGAAATTTTTATGATTCTTTTGTGTTTTTTAATGTTCTCGAGACAGAACTATTTGATGTTTTCGTGCATATATGGGACATGTTCGACCAGTAGGTGCTACATATCTCCATAACATAAAGAGAAAACCATATGAGGAGGAAGTGGAACCATTATAGGTCGTTGCAACAGGACAAGATGCACTACAGGATCTTGAGGTAACTGATATCCTATCAGAGGTGGAGTGCCACATGGAAGGACTGACATATGGGATTGATGAGGCCATGGTCGATCATCTTCCCTTGCAACTTTAGCAATACAAAATCAGAGTGCCTAGTCATATTGGTCGATTACTGCACAAAATAGCTCGTGCAATGTCATTTTATCATGAGCACCACTGATTTGTCTACTTAGATGTTTTGCATGTAGTTTTTATATAGGTAATGTATCCATATGTGTCTATATATAATATTATGTATACTAACTAATATATATATATATATATATATATATATATATATATATATATATATAGTATATATATATATATTATTATATATATATATATATATATATTATATTATATATATATATATATATATCGGCTTAGTGGGTCCTGACCCAAGTTCAGAGTTAGTTGCGCCAAACAAATCCCTACACTACTGGCCCTTTCAACATCAATCCAAAGAGCGCGGACTGAAGTCTCATCCGAAGCCATATGGGGGGATGCTATAACCAAGTTTCCGCACCCAAAGATCAGTGTGATGTCGTTTTAGGCCCTAAATATGCCTTTGCACAAATCGATAAGCCCTTATGGCTTATCAATGGAACTCCCTTTAGTCAGCCTCTAGACCTCCGCAAAGGTCTACAACTATCTTTCGCGGATCCTGAATAAGTGAGTCAACTACTTACATGCGTCAAAGATTACTCTTAACCCAATAATTACTCAGAACGGCTTAAGTGTTCAATAATTTAAACATACAACAAGATAATCTTCACGTGAATAGTTAACATTAATTGCATTCATATAACAATATAAATCAAGCGAAGTCACGCATTAATATAATATTATTTCATAAACCCATCATTCGTCATAGCATAAAGCACATTCATTCATAACATAAGTAAATAGATGAAACACAAGAATTTCTGCAATAATCTTCTTTATTGATAATCAGTTCAAGCTTACAGACTCAAGACCTCCTTGCACACTCAGATGCAGACTCTACTCTAGGCCTCTGTGCACATAGTTGCATAACCTTTCTTCCTACTCTTCTGCGCTAACTCTCTACATTTCTCCCATAGACAAACTTCACCCATTTCTTTTTCTCTGTCTTAGACATCCTAAGACACGCCTATTTATACAATCCCATGGTCCGCAAACCATGGGTAGGTCTTAAAAGCTAACTTAACTTACATAAAAGAGGGTAAAACCCTTTTTTACTCTTCAACTATATACGTGCTCCATGACCACAATTTGTGGAGACTTTACATCTTTTTTACATAAAAATTAGGCTTTTGCCCCAAAATTGACCCTAAGGGACCCCATCCCAACAGGCCCCCAAGAAAAATATCATGACTCACCCTCGAGTCACTCTATTGGCACAAAGATATTACTGTGAAGATTCCCCATCTCTACTTGTGCAACCTCTACTTCAACCACACTCTACATGGTTACCTGCTTGATCTGTTCCACCAGCTGCTCTATGTCTAGTCCTGCACTATCCTGCTTGATTTTTTGATGTGTACTCTGCAAGTTCGCCAATTTTCCTGAATATTGGTGGAGTCAATGTAGGCCTCCTCCAACCAAGGCCCCAGTCTGGCCTTAAGGGTGACCTCTTTCTTCTGTGCTGCTTCCACATGTGTAAATAGTTGCTTAACCTCCTACAGCTTGGTGTGGTGTTGAGTTGTAGCAACGGTGCTGCCTATTGACCTTACTTCATCATATTGTTTGTGGAGCTTGCGGAATTCTATATTCAATCTATGCAGGTTAGGATCTTCCTCTAGAGTCGTTACTACCTCCATAGCCTGCTCAAATAATGCGGTGCAGTCCCTGACCGTAACATCCATTGTCGTGACCCCATCCTTCACAGCGGCTTCACATTGTTCGCTTACCTCTGGCGAGGTTGAAGGCAGGGACTTCAACTCCATTTCAGTTATCTTGATGTTTAGCTAGAACTAAATTCTAGCTACTTCTTCCTTGGCATTGCACACGCCCACAACAAGCTTTCTGATCTTTGCTTCCAATAGTGCTTCCTCTGGGATATGTAATTTTGACATTGTTCTACAGGCTTCTGCTATGCGGTTGCCAGCTGGGTGCTCTGCGCCTAAATTTTCTCCTTTGCCTGCAATGCCTCTGAATTCTCAAAGAAAATATATTTGTTTTCACTCTATATTAACTTATGAGGCTTAGTGCACGCTGCTCCCGAGCTCTAAACTTAGTTGTCACACATGCCTACAGTGTGTGAAGGTATTCATTGGGGAGTGCGGCTAGGTTGAGGCTGATGTTATTCAAAGAACTTACGATGACCTTTTCATCAGATGCCTCTACGCTCAAGGATCCATCTGGTAGTGCAAATAACCACATATCTAGTGATCGAACCATCTCTGCTTCCTAAGTGGTCCCCGGTGCCAAACTCGTTGATGCAGCACTGATCTACCCTACGCCTACCTAGATCCTACTTTTCTAAATCTGCAACTCACATAGATCCTTCTAAATGGTACTCAGTGCCTACTGATGCTACTGTTCAAATTGCTAGAACAGTTTTGTCGTGGTATCACACACCTCATTGCCTATTTTGTTCAGGTCACCATCTTTCAGAGTGATTATATCCAACGACGGCTTTGTCACTTTTGATTTCTTCCACGACCCTTCCTTTTCTTGTTCCCTGTACCTTTTGATCTGGAAGGGAGTGTTGTGTTCCTCTTGATCACCGTCACCCTGCTATGACTGCTCCTCCTCCTTTGTTTGGGGCGTAGGAGAATTACCATTGCACTCAAAGTCACACTCTTCTTGTTCAGCCTGCTTCTTCACAGCATGCTCCTCTTCCACCTGGGCCTTCTCCTCGACCTCTTTTCTCTACTTCTCAACCAACTGCTGGACCTGTTGTTTTGCTGCTTCCTTCTTCTTCTTTTCTCTGGATTTTCTGGTACCTGTGGCCAGATCGCATGGAGAATGCCAATTTTTCAGCCATCACTTGATGACCTCCTGAATAGCGTCATCTGTAGCGAGGTAGGGTAGGTCAAACCATTTTTGTTGCGGATCCTTCCACGCCCAGATGCATACGCAGTGGAAGTCATGTTTAAACTTTGCATACTCCAAAAGCTTCTCAAGCATGGTTGGTGACAACCATGGCTTCTAGTTTTTGGCCATGCGAATTCTCACCTCCATCAGCACCCAGAAGACTTTGGTCTCTATAACAAGTGTGTTGTCCTTTGTTGCCCCGAGGGATGCAAACTATGCAGCCTCCAGCAAATCTTTCTCCATGGGAGGAAAATTACTGTCCTCCGGTAGATCCCAAGCGACGAGCACAATGGAGAGAAACAACCATGAGTAGTGGAATATTTTACTCTCATCCCGTGCCTCTCAACAGTTTGCAAGGAACTCACTACAAAGGTAGTGCAACCAATTGAACTACATGCCCTCTGCGCACTGTGCAGGTAGTGAAATAACTAGCATTGGAATCTCGTCATTACGGCATTTTCTCATGATTTTTCTGACAAGGATTTGCATAGAATTTTTTATTGCAGGGTCTATGATTGAGGTAATAGAGTACTCATGCGGCTTCTTCATGAACTTGAATTCTTCCTTCATTTTGTCTGCGAGGTCACACCCGCTCTTCTTTTCGCCAAAATCCTTGGCTAGATTCAACCCTGACTGTAGAAAAAAAGTGATCTGATGTGTTTGGTATGGAGCCCAATTATATTATATATTCAAATGTATCGCCGCATTGGAACTCAGTTCGAAATGGTAGAATTTATGTTTAATTTAGGGTTTTTTTCCCTAGAAGGCAACCCCTCAATATATATGAGGGAATTGTATTGCGTCTAGGTATATCTGTATGCTGAGTGAGGAAGAGAGAGGAGATTGATAGCGAAGAGGGTGTTACAGTGGATTTGTTGTAGGTTGTACCTCTTCAGTTTCCTGGATAATATAATAAAAGAAGGATTGGTTGTTTCTCCGTGGACGTAGCCCAAACTAGATGAACCACGTATATGTGTGTCTCTCTTGTTTTATGTGTTTTCTGTGTTTATATTTCTGCAATATTTTATGTGTTCCATTGCTTTGTAATATATAATTTTCTAATAACTGGTATCAGCAACGAAGGTCTATTTGGCTGATAAACTCACAAGAGAGAAGGGTTCTTATTTCAAGTGGGAGCAATGCCGGAAGATGGTAGGTTTAGAGTCGAAAAATTCAACAGCCAAAACTACCAGTTGTGGAAGATGAAGATGGAACATTATATATATTAGAGAGATCTATACCTACCATTGAGTGAAAAGACAAAGAAGTCGACGAGTATGACAGACACGGAATGGGATATTCTCAACAGAAAAGCACTTGGAACAATACGGTTGTGCCTAGCGGTGTCAGTAGCATTTAATATTTCAAAGGAAACGAAAACAGAGGGTTTAATGTCGGCATTGGCCAAACTATATGAAAAATTGTTGGCCTCAGATAAGGTACTTCTTATGAAGCGTTTATTTAATATGAAGATGTTAGAAGGTGGATCTGTTACAGACCATTTAAATGATTTTAATACAGTTACAAGTCAGTTACGTTCTGTAGGGGTAAATTTTGATGATGAAGTTAGGGCTATGTTATTTCTATGCTCATTGCCAAAAAGTTGGAATGGTTTAGTTATGGCCATTATTAAATTTGTCTCTAGATCTAGTACTTTAAAGTTTGATGATCTTGTCGGTGCAATCCTTAGTGAGGAAATGCGATGGAAAAGCTCCGGTGAGACATCAGATAATGCTTTGACTGCAGAGGCTAGGGGAAGAAAAATAGAAAGAGAAAAGAGCCCAAGTTATCGCAGTAAGTCATGAAAAGCCAAATCCAAGTCTAGATCGGGGATAGTGTGCTGGAGATGTGAGAAGAAAGGACACCTGAAGAAAGACTGCAAGTCTCGGAAGGGAAAAGAAGGAGGCGCACAGCAAGAAACTAATCATGAAGTGAATGTAACAGGTGATGTGTTGCAAGATGCTTTGATTCTTTCACTAGAGAATATTATTGATGCCTAGGTGGTATATTCGGGGGCCTCATTCCATGCCACACCTAATAAGAAACATTTTCATGATTATTTTCAAGGAGATTTTGGACAGGTTCGATTGGGTGATGATAAACCCTGTAAAATCATTGGAATGGATACAATTTTCATAAAACAACAGAATGGAAATCAATGGCTATTGAAGGAGGTAAGGCATGTTCCAGATCTGAAGAAAAATCTAATTTCAATAGGGAAATTGGGAGGTGAAGGTTGCGTAACTACTTTCACATATAAAACCTGGAAGGTCACTAAAGTATCACTGGTAATAGCAAAAGGAGAAAGGTTGGTACATTGTATTTATGCAATGGTATTTCTAATTTTGTTAATGCTTTAACCTCTACAGGAGAAGATACGGCATTGTGGAATCATAGGCTTGGGCACATGAGTGAGAGGGGGATGCAGATTATTCACTCAAGAAATTTGTTGCCAGGTTTGAAGCATGTTGATTTAAAATTCTGTGAGAATTGTGTTTATGGAAAACAGAAGAGAGTCAGATTTCTCAGAGTTGGGAAAGAAAAGAAGAGCAAAAAATTAGAGCTTGTGCATACAGATGTATGGGGACCTGCTCAGGTATCATCTCTTGGTGGCTCTCGTTATTACATTACTTTTATTGATGATGCAACCAGAAAAACCTGGATTTATTATATTCGAAATAAATCTGATGTATTTGATACTTTCAAGAAATGGAAAGATTTGGTTGAAAATGAGACAGGAAAAAGTTTGAAGTGTCTCAGATCAGACAATGGAGGTGAATATTGCAGCAAAGATTTTGATAGGTACTATTTTGATAATGGAATTCGTAGAGAGAAGACAGTTCCAGGAACACCACAAGAAAATAGTGTGTCAGAAAGGATGAACAAGACAATCATGGAGCGTGCAAGGTGCATGAGATTGCATGCAGGATTTCCTTTACAATTTTGGGCAGATGTTGTAGATACTATTCTTTATCTAATAAACAGAGGGCCTTCAAGTTCCTTGGATGGTGGTATTCCAGAGGAGGCATGGACAGGTAAAAAGGTAAACTACTGTTTCTTAAAGACTTTTGGTTGTGAAGCCTTTGTCCACATTAACAAAGAAAATAGAAAAAAGCTTAAGGAAAAATCAAAGAAATGTACCTTCATTCGATATGGTGTTAATGATTTTGGTTATCTCTTTTATGATTATGAAAAACATAAAATCATTAGGAGCAGAGATGTAATTTTCAATGAAAAGGTTTTGTATAAGGATCAGCTGCAGGAAAAGAAACAAGAAAAAAACAGAGAATACATAGTGCTTGACAAGATCACAGAAAAAGTGATGGTGCCTGAAAATCATAATGATCAACAGCCAGAACAACAACCACAATAGAAACAAACACTTCAAACACCTGAAAGTGGTGTTAGACGATCTACCAGGAAATGTAGACCCCCTTAATGATACTCTCATTCATTATATTATGTATTGTTGACTCATTCTAGTGAACCAGAATGTTATGAAGAAGCAGTGCAGGTAGAAACCAGGAAGAAGTGGGAGCAAGCCATGAAATAAGAGATGGACTCCTTAGCACATAACCAGACTTGGGACTTAGTCAGGTTTCCTGCAGGTAAAACAACATTGCAGAATAAATGGGTTTATAAGGTGAAGGAAGAAGATGGAGGTAGAAAGAGGTATAAAGCACAGAAAAAGGGTATAGACTGATGAGATATTTTCTCCTATTGTAAAAATGACTTCAATCAAAACTATTCTAAGTCTAGTAGCAGCTGAAGATTTGCATCTTGAGCAGTTAGATGTAAAGACAACCTTTCTCCATGGGGATTTTGATGAAGAGATATATATGCAGCAACCACAATGATACGAGGTAAAAGGGAAGCAGAAACTAGTGTGCAGGTTGAAGAAGAGCTTGTATGGCTTAAAACAGGCTCCAAGGTAGTGGTATCTAAAATTTGACAGGTTTATGTCTGAACAAGGTTATACTAGATGTCACTCTGATCATTGTGTTTATCTCAAAAGGCAAAATGATGGCAGCTATATTATATTCTTATTGTATGTAGATGACATGCTTGTTGCAGGTTCTAACATGTAGCTAGGAAATAAATGTGCTCAAAAGGAAATTGGCAAACTCATTTGCAATGAAGGATTTGGGTACTGCAAAACAAATCCTTGGTATGAGAATAACTAGAGATAGGAAGAATCGCAAATTAACATTGTCTCAAAGTGAGTACATAGAAAAGGTGTTGAAAAGGTTTAATATGTAGAATGCAAAACCAGTTGGTATACCTTTGGCTAGCCATTTCAAATTAAGTAAGGATGCATGTCCCAAGACTCAGGAAGAAATGGCTCATATGTCTAAAGTTCCATATGCATCAGCAGTTGGAAGCTTAATGTATGCAACAGTCTGCACAAGGCCTGGTATTGCACATGCAATGGGAGTTGTAAGAAGGTACATGAATAATCTAGGAAAAGAACATTGGTTGGCGGTGAAGTGGATTCTCAGGTATTTGAGAGGTACCAAAAATCAAGCATTATGCTTTGGTGGTTCAAACATTGCTCTATAGGGATATGTTGATGCATATATGGTAGGTGACAGAGATAACAGGAGGAGCACTACAAGACATGTATTTACTGTAGGTGGAACAACTGTCAATTGGGTTTCAAAACTGCAAAGTGTTGTTTCACTCTCAACAACAGAAGCAGAGTATGTTGTTGCTATAGAGGCTAATACCACACTAGCCAGAATCCTGCAAATATGTTAACAAAAGTTGTAACCAGGGAGAAACTGAGAATCCGCTCAGTTTCAATTAGTCTTCAAGTATGATGAAGAAGATGAGAAATAGCCAGGTCCAAAGTGGAGTCATTGTCTAGAAAATGAAGCAGCGGTGGAGTTGCTATAATCATTCTCCAAGTGGGAGATTGTTGTGTGTGGAGCCTGATTATCTTTTGTATTCAAAGGTATCGCTGCATTGGACCCCAGTTCGAAATGGGGCGGCAACGCTGCCCATAAAATATTTTTTGCAGCGGGGGTCCAAGGGGGAGGCTACGACCTTCTTTTGGGAGCACCCCCCCTGGCAAGGGGTTTCGGGGGCAGCACCCCTGAAGCTAAGAATAGATGTAAAATTGCCTTGTAAAATGTTGTAATTTCATAGCCAATCTGGGTCGTTCATTAGGTGGAGATATTACGGTAGAAATTATGTTTAATTTAGGGTTTTTTCCCTAAAAGGAAACCCCTCTCTATATATGAGGGAATTGTATTACATCTAGGTATATCTGTATGTTGAGTGAGGAAGAGAGAGGAGATTGAGAGCGAAGAGGGTGTTACAGCAGATCTGTTGTAGGTTGTATCTCTTCAGTTTGTTGTATAATATAATAAAAAAGGACTCGTTGTTTCTCCATGGACGTAGCCCAAACTGGGTGAACCACGTATATGTGTGTCTCTCTTGTTTTATGTGTTTTCTGTGTTTACATTTATGCAATATTTTATGTGTTCCGTTGCTCTGTAATATATAATTTTCTAACACGATGGATCAACATATCAGTGATAGGGATCGACATGCTCAACCACAAGCATCCGTCATGTACCAAGGTTAGAAACTACTTGATAACAATAAGGTTGATGTTGGAGTGATGGTAGTGGGGTACCCACAACAGGTTCAACAACCCTGACTGATTCTCTCCGTGAATCCACTCTATAGGTTCTAGCATGGTGACACCTGACTCCTTGTAAAATACGATTTTCTTGTAGTTTTCTGTCATCAAGTGGGGGAACCTCTCATGATCTGCCAAATCCCAATCTTCCAACTTTAAATGTGGAATCTGCGACAAGCGCAGACCTTCAAATGTAACGCTCTCCAACAATAGGGGTGTGTGGATCTAGAACTTCGTTGCATCTGGATCTTTGGTGATTTCTGTAGAAATTTTGAATAATATGACACTTATCCACAGAGATTATCCTGATTATACACTAATTGCAGAATACATGCATAATACATAACCTCCTCTACGTTGATCATCAATTTGCAAAATAAGAAACACTTGCATGCGAATATAGAAGCATCAATCACACATAACACAATATTTCACTGGGGAAAGCATCTCGCTAAAAACCCCAAACTATATTTGTATTATATTGATTGATATCATGTAACTGTATACAGTACAATACTAGCTCCACTGCTACACACAATACAACATAGATCTGAATCAATCTCTGGCTCAAATCACCTCCATTGCTTGCCTGCCTCCACTGCGCAATCCTGCATAGAGAATACTGAGAATGGAAGATCCATTCACGTGTTTCCCTTGTGTATACCACGCAATCCTCATTGGCAACTCAATCCATTGATTGTGAAAATCACATGCACAACTATAGTCACAACTGACAGTTGTCTTGCCCTTTCACTCACCTCTAACACTTGTCTCCACTAAATTGTCCATGCACTGAGTTAACTGATGTATTCTTCAGTTACTTTATGAGTTAATAATTAGTGAATTAATTAATAACTAATTCACACCACTCAACACTTATTCTATTGATCAGTTAGACTAAATACAACTAGTTCAACTAAGTCAAACTGAACACAACTCCATCAACTCCTGATTCAACTCCACAAAACTCAATCACTGAAGTCCTAACTGAAGTCCTCCATGCAATAGCTCAAGTAACCCATAAGAACCACGTATTTACTTCTGGTAGCTGCATGTGCCACATCCGTAGCTCGAACTGAAGTGCTCCAAGAGGATAAGATAATGTTTATATTCCAAATAGTATTAAGAGCTAATAATATTTTATTGTTCTATTTTTAGCCTGGCAGTCTAAAACTAGACTCTGTCCATATGTCTAAAAACAAAGGTCCATATTTTTTCACCAACTTGACCAATCATCCAAAAATAGCATCCTGCAACTCATAGACCATGATCCATATGTCTAAAAATAGACATAGTCTAAAAATAGACTTTGCGCCAAAAATAGCCAGCGGGCCCACTTAGTGAAGGCGACTTCTTTTCACTAAGCTCCATCATCTTGTTTCATTTTCAAAAATCCCTCTCAACAAGATATGGATTTTCAAAAACCCCTATCCTGTCTCGGTGGTACTCGAATTTGCTCCTGGTGAGCGCCTTCGTCAAGATATCAACATCCTGGTCCTCTGTGGGAATATATGAAAGTAACATGATTCTCCGCTGCACACAATCTCTGATATGATGGTACCTGATGTCAATACTGTCCATTGAGCTCCCTGCCCAATCTGCATCTGTGAAGCCACATAGCTTCACCTCATCCTCATGTCTGTACCACAATCCATATCCCTATGTGCCTCTGAGATAACGCAATACATGCTTGCCTCCATGCATGTTGAACTTCTCCAGTATCTCCCGGGAATACTTACCCTGAGAAACAAATAGTCCATCATTGCGTTTCCTCACTTTGTAGATCCATCTCGAGCCCACCACTTGCTCCCAACTAACCCCTATGTTGGGCTAGGAGCATACTCTGATGCTGAAGCTCTACCTGCTGCTGACATTTGCTCCCTCTCTAACATCTACGCTACTGCAACATCTCCATCCATCTCACACCATTGCACACCTCTCTGTGCCACCTAGCACTGTGCAAAACACTTGTGCCTCTCACATTGTTGCAACCTGCTAGTTATGCGCTGTCCTGGGATTCCCTACATTTTCGCTCTCTCTGCCGCTCCATCCGCATCTATCTGTACCCAATCAATCAGTTCTTGCTACTCCACACCGGGGCTCCTGTAGCAAGGTCTCATCCAAGAGGTTGGGTACCTCAAGGATCTTGCCCCTCCTCCTTGGGACGATCAATCCACATCACCCCACCTCCTACCTAGAGGTATGGTTGCATGCAATCCCTCTGCCCACCTAGCTCGACGTTTCCCCCTACTGGAGGTCTCTGCATGAGTAGATGTCTCTACTCAATCTCCACTCAACTTCCCCTGTTATGGCTGCTCCACAACCTCCTGAAGCTGTTGCACCAATCGTGGCTCCTCCACAATTGTCTGAGACTTCTTCTGGCTCTGCATGTTGAGAGGTAATATACCTTCCCTCTCAACCACCAAGTCCCCATCAGTTTCCTCGCTGCTCAAGGCTTTGCATGCATCTTGAACCTCAAGAGCATACAGGTTCTTGACCCGTGAACCAATCTGCTTCACCTGTCTAGTGAAGATGTGTCTAAGGAAAACCTTTCCCTCACTGAAGACTACATCACAGCCTCTGTCTTCCAACATCGCAATTGACACCAAGTTTCTCTTCAGTCTTGGTACATACTTGACATCGGTCAAGGTAAGGCGAGCTCCATGCTCCCTCTGAAAAATAACTGTTCCTACACCTGGGACACTGTACTTCTCATCATTACCCATCGCTATGAGTATCTGGAGATCTTTCTCCTCCAAAGTACTGAACTAACTTTTGTCACCGGTCATGTGGAAAGAAGCTCCACTATCAATAAACCAACCACTTCCCATCATGGATGAAACCATGCATGCGAAGAGTGTAAAATCCAACTCAAATTGTGGAGCAAGTGCCTCAGCTTTAGATCCTTCCCCGGATCCCTTCTTGGATTTCGTCATTGTACAATTAAAGGAATAATGGCCCACCTCATGACAACGAAAGCATCACACTTTCGATTTGTCACCCTTCTTCCCATCACTGGAAGAACTAGATTCAGAAATAGAAACCTTCTCCTTCCCCTTCTTCGCCTTACTCGCTAAGGCACAGTTCTCCTCATCATGCATAGATGAAGAACCATCTTTGGTGCCCCGCCTGATCTCCTCTTGCACAAGATCTGACCAAAGTCTCTCCCATCCTGGCAATTTCTCTCGACCATTGACAGAGTCCTAATAGGAATGCCAACTCTTCGAAAGACCAAGTAGAGCTAAGCTCACCAAGTCCTCCTCATCGATAGTCACCCCCACACTTCCCATCTCATCCCAGCATTGGGTGAACTTCGTGAGATACTCGGGCATACTGTCTCCATTCTCACACTTAATGTTTCTGAGTTTATCCTTGAGCGCCAACTTCCTCTGGTCGCTCTTGCTTTGGTATAGATCTATCAACGCTTTCCACATCAAGTATGGAGAAGCCTTTACATGGAGGTTGGACACAATGTGATCCCTCACGCCCTCCAACAGAATCCTTTGACACTTTGTTGTCTTCTTTTGCCAAGCCTCAGCTTCAGCAGCATCAGTAGGTTTTAGGACATCCGCATCTATGAATGCCTTCAACCCGTTATCATCTAACACCGCCTCCATCCTATCCTTCCATGCAATATAGTTCGATCTGCCCTCAAGGGCATACTCCAATCGTAATCCGTTGAAAGACATTTCAACTTTGACACCAAGAAAACACTGCTGCAAATTCGAATTCCACCAGTGCAAAACTCAACTGCTTCTGATCTAAAATTCGTGAGAACGAAGTATTTCTTGTACAGAGATCAACTGTATGCATTCACCGAATATCTCACCTTCCAAAAGAAGGATAAATCCAGAGGCTACCTGGCCCGATTACAGACTGCCTGAAGAAATAAAATGTAGTCACTTCCTGAATAATAGATCGGATGATCAATCCTCACTTTGATATCCTGTAGAAATATCTTCTACAAATCAACTTGGCTCCGATACCATGTAGAAATTTCATGAATAATATGACACTTATTCACAGAGATTATCCTAATTATACACTAATTGCGGAATACATGCATAATACATAACCTCCTCTACGTTTATCATCAATTTGCAGAAGCAGAAACAATTGCATGCGAATATAGAAGCATCAATCACACATAACACAGTATTTCACTGGGGAAAGCATCTCGCTAAAAACCCCAAACTATATTTGTATTATATTGATTGAGATCATGTAACAGTATACAGTACAATACTAGCTCCACTGCTACACACAATACAGCATAGATCCGAATCAATCTCTGGCTCAAATCACCTCCACTGCTTGCCAACCTCCACTGTACAATCTTGCATAGAGAATACTGAGAATGGCAGATCCATTCACGTTTTTCCCTTGTGTATCCCACGCAATCCTCATTGGAAACTCAATCCATTGATTGTGCAAATCACATGCATAACTATAGTCACAACTGACAGCTATCTTGCCCTTTCACTCACCTCTAACACTTGTCTCCATTGAACTGTCCATGCATTGAGTTAACTGATGTATTCTTCAGTTGCTTTATGAGTTAATAATTAGTGAATTAATTAATAACTAATTCACACCACTCAACACTTAGTCTATTGATCAGTTAGACTAAATACAACTAGTTCAACTAAGTCAAACTGAACACAACTCCATCAACTCCTGATCTAACTCCACAAAACTCAATCACTGAAGTCCTAACTAAATTCCTCCATGCAATAGCTCAAGTAACCCATAAGAAACATGTATTTCCTTCTGGCAGCTACGTGTGCCACATTTGTAGCTCGAACTAAAGTGCTCCAAGAGAATAAGGTAATGTTTATAGTCCAAATATTATTAAGAGCTAATAATATTCGACTGTTCTATATTTAGGCTGGCAGTCTAAAAACAGACTCCGCCCATATGTCTAAAAGTAGAAGTACATCTATTTTTACCAACTTGACCAATCATCCAAAAATAGTATCCTGCAACTCAAAGACCATGATCCATATGTCTAAAAATAGACTTTGCGCCAAAAATAGCCTGCGGGACCACTTAGTGAAGGCGACTTCTTTTCACTAAGCTCCATCATCTTGTTGCATTTTCGACACTCCCTCTCAACAAGATATGGATTATCTGCAACCCCTATCCTGTAACTCTAGAATGTTCTCCATGCAAGACATCTGCCCGGTCCACTTGCTCCAACAACACTTGGAACCAAAACACTCCCAAACTGACCCCTCTATTGGGCTAGGAACATACTCTAATGCTGAAGCTCTACCTACTGCTGACAAGTGCTCCCTCTCTGAAATCTGTGCTACTGCAACATCTCCATGCATCTCGCACCATTATGCACCTCTCTGTGCCACCTAGCACTGTGCAAAACACTTGTGCCTTTCGCATTGTTGCAGCCTGCTAGCTATGTGCTGTCCTGGGATTCCCTGCACTGTCGCTCTCTCTGCTGCTCCATCCACATCTGTCTCTACCCAATCAGTCAATTCCTACTACTCCACATCAGGGCTCCTGTAGCAAGGTCTCATCCAAGAGGTTGGGTACCTCAAGGATCCTGCCTCTCCTCCTTGGGACGATCACTCTATATCGCCCCACCTCCTACCTGGAGGTATGGCTACATGTGATCCCTCAGCC